>CM066993.1:21572500-21575000 GCA_033977485.1 Hydrangea macrophylla
TGAAAATTTTGAGTTAAGATCCAATGGAAACCGACTCTTCTTATATTTATTATTGTGAGGGTCAATCAACATTAAGACCACCATGTTTTAATGGCTCAAACTATGCCTATTGGAAAAATAGAATGAGAATCTATATGATTTCTCAAGATTTTGATTTATGGCAAATTGTGGTTAAAGGGCCCTCATCTACCTACAAAAATTGAAAATGGTTTTTCTATTCAAAAGACGGTAGATGAATATAATGATGCCGATAAGAAACTCATAAAAATAAATGTTGTGGCAATGAATTTATTATATTGTGGTTTAGACCCAAATGAATACAATAGAATTTCATCTTGCGAATCCGCAAAAGAAATTTGGGATAAACTTGAAAATGCTCATGAGGGAACAAGCCAAGTTAAAAAGTCTAAAATCAATTTGCTTGTTCAAACTTATGAAATGTTTAAAATGTTGCCATATGAATCTATTGGAGATATGTACTCTCGTTTTACCATTCTTATTAATAACTTGAAAAATCTTGGTAAAGTTTATACTAATGAAGAAATGATTGAGAAAGTGCTTAGGTCTTTACCAAAGGATTGGCAACCAAAAGTCACGGTGGTTCGTGAAGCAAATGAGCTTTCAACACTCTCCTTGGAACAACTCATGGGTTCTCTCATAACTCATGAAATGGAATTGGCCATCTTCGAAAGTGAAGACAAGAAATTGGAAGTGAAAGAGGCCAAAAGGGGAGACATGGCTTTAAAATCCTCAAGCTCAAAGAAAAAGAAGAAAGATTTTGAGAGTGATGAGGATGAGGAAATGACAAGCATCACCCAAAAATTTGCAAAGTTTCTAAAGAAAGAAAAATCGGGAAAGAAGTCACCCAAGGAGGAAAAACACAAGAAGAAGACAATCAAGGCCACCAATAGTAGTTCCGAGAGCGAATCATCGGACGACGACTCAAATGGTAAAGAGATTGTCAATCTTTGCCTCATGACATTGGAAAGGGCCTCTCCGACCACCTCGGCAAATGGAGCATCCAAGAAATGCTTGGACAAAGGTTAAGTATTGATTTGGTAATGGTAGGTTAGTAGGTAATTTTGCTTTGATTTGTTTTCATCATCCTACTTAATTTTGTTTTAATTGATTTCATATCATACACTTATTTGTTTCAAATCATCATGCTCTTGATATTGCTTATTTGAAAAATGATGATATGTTTTTGTTTGATTAGACAAAGTTTTTAGAAAGATTAAACAAAATGATGTTTTGTGAATCATTCAAATTTTTGCTGCTGAACTGTCATTTTTATGAACTGCTGAACAAAGCAGTCGACTGGTACACCGACACAGTCGACTGATTTAGGTGTGAAGCTTTGAATTTTTTGATTTTGCATTGTAAAGTCGACTGTGGCGTCGACTGCATTGATGTTTTAAACTCTCTGCCTAGGGACGTCGACTGAGGAGTCGACTGATCCGACTGAATTGTTGTTTATCTTATATTTTGAGTTCTCCAACTTTATTATTGGTATCTTTTGGGAGAATATGCTCTCTATTAATATCTTTTGGTATACTTTATCATTGCACATGCTTAGGGGGAGCACTTTCATGTATTTATTTTCACACATGTGGTTATATTTGTTTATTTTTGGTATCTTTTTGGCCTTTTGATTTCTATGCCTATTGTGAGGGGGAGCTTTGTGTTTATCCCCAAATGTTTTTGATAATGTCAAAGGGGGAGAAATATGAGAAGTATTAGGGAGAAGTATTTGGGTAGTTATCATTCATGTTCTTTAACATATGATATCCATTATGAATGATAATATGAAAATGACCAAATGTGCTTATATTGACATATCCTTCATTGGTTGTTTACCATCATCAAAAAGGGGGAGATTGTTAGCCTTAAGGTATATTAAGGTATATTTAATTATGTTTTGATGATGTCAAATATGCTATGATAATTACACGATTCTTATTGCTTCATTCTTTATTATTATCATAGTCATTTTTATGCCCATATATAATCTCATGTATTAATATTGTATCGATGTTTTAACATCTTTGTGTGCATGAGATTTAATTGATGTAGATCAAGATTACAAGGAGCTCAACAAGGATCAAGCTTGAAGACATGAAGATATTTCATCCTTGGTTGAAGTCTAGGACCTTCATTGTAAGGCATCTTGATCTCACACTCTTAGGGGCTCAAACAAATGCTAAAAGTTGAAGTTTTGGAAACAAATTTTAAATGGGTCATCTTTAAAGCAATTCCCCAACCAATTGAAGAATAATTAGATGTTGAGTTTTATATGGTTGGAAAGGTATTTGAATCTAGTTTTCAAAACATCAAACGGATCTCAAAAATTCATTATGTAGAGGGAGTTATGGTCGTTTTAGTGAAGAGGTGTCAGTCTGCCAAAACCAGCAGAAAACCAGTCGACTGATTTCTGAAGGGTGCAGTCGACTGAGGGCCCGATGCAGTCGACCGAAGTAAGCAGAATGCAAACAGAACCCTC
>CM066993.1:21580000-21777500 GCA_033977485.1 Hydrangea macrophylla
GTTTGGGTGTGGCCAGCACCGACACCGGAGAGAGAGAGGTCAGAGATGGAGGGAGGTTCGCAGAGAGAGGGAGAGGATTGGGGGGGACAAAAACGTGAGAGAGGGTGCAGATTTGGGTGTATATCAGTGCCCTAATTTTAAAATGTGACATGACCTGTTTTTGAGCCACAGTTTTTACCCAATGCATTCGCCCAGTGCGCACTGGAGCCGGACTGTTCATATACGGATTTTTGTGGATGCCTGTGTATATGGAATAATGAAATATAACATCCATTATATTAGAGACCTTATACCTAAAATACAGAAGCTCTTTTCCGACATAGAAGGTTGTGACTGCATTACATGTAGTATTTTGAGAGGATTTAGAAATAGGATCCCCTAAAATTACATAATTAACCCCAAATTGGGGGTGCAAAATGAAATTCTCTTAAAGTTTCTCTCCTCTACCTTTTCCTTAGAAAAAAACAACAATGATACACGTACACACCAAATGACCCACTAAATGACCCACAAGCCCGTCTAAGCAAAAAAAAAATTCAAAATTTATGTGGGTCCCACACTAAACTAAAACTAATGACCTAATTCCCTCCCTCCCATTTCCCACAATTTCCCCCAACCCCTGAGAAAGAAGAAGGCCCTAGCTGCCCCCTGCACCTATAAAATCCTAAAACTTCTAAGTGTATAAATAATTATTTTTATATTAATTATTACTTTCAGCTAGCAATATTACATGGGTGTGTCTAGGCAAGACACGTGTTTAAATTTTATGTTTGGAGGATCCATAAATTAAACCGTTAGTGAGCCCATTTATTTCGAGTGCTATGTCTCATTAATTTATATTTGTTAAAGAAATTGAAGAGTTGATGTGTATTTTTTTTTATAGTGTCATAGGCCCGCGAATGTGTCAAATAGTGTATCTGGTATTAAAATTAAGTGTGGGTCATGGATACCCATTGGGCTATTGTTTTAAGCATAATGTAGTGCATCTTGGGCTCATATGGGTGACTTTTATGAGCCCACAATCCAAAAAAAGGGATTTTTGTTATTTAAGTGCTAGTGACTTTATTAAACTTAGTTAGGATATTAGGAAACCATATATATTCTTAACCCTAGCCACCATACAAATTAAAGAGAACAAGAGAGGGAGAGAAAGAGCAATCACCTAGAAGAGAAGAGAAGAGAAGGGTTAGAGGGGAAGAAGAATGAGGATGGTCGTCCTTCACTTCGTTGATTGAAATCGTTTGGATTGGTGAGTTACTTTCAATCTCATTTGATTAAAATTTAAATGGATAGAATATTGAAATAGTATGGTTATGGATTTATAAGATTTAGGTTTTTTTTACAATGGTGATTGAAGTTGTGATTTGAGATTTATAGATGAGCATTGAATATACATTTGAGCAATTATTCAATTTTTGAATTTGGGATTTTCACTAATCAGATCTGAGTAGAAAATACATAATAAATCATACGTTACTATTTTCGTGATTCTGTTCACCTAGACCTGTAGGAAACGTGATTCTGCACATGTTTCGTCTAATGATATTTTTTCCAATTCTACACCGTTTGGGAAGAAAATTCTTATTACAGTAGTAGTTTTATAAAGGTTAAAATAAACGTGTTTGCTACATCATATTTTTGTGTGATTTCGTGCTCGTTAATATGAAGTAATTTGTTAGTAATTAGAAATATATGAGTTCTCATGTATAATTGAGTTTTGTGAAATCGTGACTGTGTGATTTTGTAAGGGTTATAAATCTTTGTGAACATGTAGCTGTTAATATGATTTTAACAGAAATTTGATTTGAGATATATGAATCTCTTATGAAGTTGAGTTTTGTGGAAAACGTGGACATATGAACGTTAGAAAAATCCTTAGAGTTCACCACTACTCCTTATGATTTTAGGCGGCGACTTCGTGGATGACTCGTCTTTGTGTGATTAGACGGCGACTTTGTGGATGACCCGTCCTTGTGTGATTAGGCGGCGACTACGTGGATGACCCGTCTCTTCATTATTTTAAGCCTTATGCCCGGCTTGGTTTATTTCATGTGTATCTAGACATTGTTTTATTGATGTCAAGAACGCAAGGACTAGCCTTTCGGTGTATACTCAAATCCCAATGACTCCCCATAGGAGTTGGGACCGGAGTGGGAGTTAGTATTACATTAAGAGACACATGGGATATATGTGTAGGCTGGACCACGGATGGGTGGCCGAGGTGGTGAACATAAGGTGTAATAAAATAAAATACTTTGTGGTGTTTTATTCTTGTGTTTAGAAGTTTGAATTATAATTAATTACCTCTAGTTGTGGTTGCATGGTAGAAAGTTGTGGATGCTTAGTAATCGACTTTTCTAATAATTTTTCGTGTTGTAATTGTTGTGTGTGAGCGTGAATGTGATGACCATAGACTGTGTGTCGTAAGTTTTGAATTATGTTTTGAGGATTTTGATGCGAGTATTTTATGAATTTATACTGTTTTGAACTATGGGTTGGATGATAGTATGACTGACTCTTGAATTGTTACGGATATTAATTCAGAAAGTAATTATGGATTTGATTAGAACTGTGATAATTATATTTTGCAGGATGGTGGGCCCCCTAACTTTTATGCAGGGCTGGCTCACCATAGATATCCGATGGGTAAGTATTCAATTGGTATTATTCGGGTTGGGAACCACTGCCACCATATTGAAGGAAACTACCCATCTGTCCTGAAATGTGTGTGGAACTACTGTTCTAACCCCGATAGAGATTCTGTGTAATAGCGTTGTTTATTTTCTATGTGACGATGGTGTATGATGTGATGTGGTTATATTTTCTTTGTGAGTATTTTTGGCTGTCTATGGGACACCATTGTTCCCTAAGACTTGTTTTAAATTTTGTTGTCAACTCATACCGGTATTTTATATACTAACCTAGGTGCGTAATGCATTCGGGGCGTTTCTATATGAAACGTAGTCGAATGTATGTGCAGGATAGTATAGTTGGAGTTCGTTGTGGAGCAACTGAACGGATTGTGAAGTTGAAGATATCTACTTTTCATTCTTTATGTATTATATGATACTCTTTTATTTAGTTGGCATTTTGAGCCAAGGTGTAGTTATATTTCACTTGTATAATTGAACGTTTGGGGATGTTTGTAGCAGATCTGACCTGAAATAGTGTAGTGTTAAAAATTGATCCGTTTATTATTATAACCAGATAACTTTATTGTGATTCAATGGAAGAAAATTTTATTATTTCAATGTAAAGGGAAACGTTTGGTTTTCATTTTGTAATAAATGAGAATGGAGAAAATTTGAAACATGGATTTTTTCTTGTAATATTTTGGGAATGAGTTTGATGATAAATTAGTTTTGTTTAAATGGAGGTCACGTGGTTTATGAAAGTAATTAAATGCAATCTTTTTTAAAATGGTCTTTTAAAATTTGGTATGGGTTGTCACCCTTGGGGTTTTTGGCAATTGAATATTAGTCTGGATATATGCTCCGGATTGAGTATTTGGTTAATGTAATAACCCTGGTGCTATGGGTGGGCTGCTGTAGGTGCCTTTGTGGCTACAGTAAGTGCTGGCAGGCTACACACTATGGGAAGTTCGTTCCACATTGCCTGGGTGTGGAAAAGTAATGTACTATATATGTGTGGTTCCAACTCTCCCTAGTAAGAGGCCTTTGGGTAGTGGCCCAAGAACAAATCCGTGCGGGTTTGGGCCCAAAGCGGACAATATCTTACTGAGCGAGACTTGGGTCTTGACAGCACCCCAGCCATCGCCAGAGTTGTGTCATTACAATATATCCAGACTTAAAAGTAATCAATCGCAACAATCAGATTGAGCTTTGTAATGGGTTTTGGCTATTGATGGACAGAGAGAGAGGATTCATCATTTTCGAGAGCTTGAAGAAGAGCTCTGCTCTTACTAGGTTATAGGATTTGAGAGAAAATGAGTTGAGGAGCATGGTGAGAGAAGGTGATATGGACGGTGATAGGGCCCTCAATCAGGTAGAGTTTTGTGTTTTGATGTTTAGATTGAGCCCTGATTTGATGGAAAAATCAGAGGTATGGTTAGGGTGGCGGCTGGGGCCTTCTTCTATTGCAGGGGTTGGGGGAAATTGGGGGAAATGGGAGGGAGGGAATTAGGTCATTAGTTGTAGTTTAGTGTGGGACCCACATAAATGTTGATTTTTTTTGCTTAGAAGAGCTTGTGGGTCATTTAATGGGTCATTTGGTGTGTATATGTACAAGCCCTTCTAAGCAAAAAAATCAAAATTTATGTGAGTCCCACACTAAACTACAACTAATGACCTAATTCCCTCCCTCTCATACATATACACACTAAATGACCCATTAAATGACCCAGAAGCCCTTCTAAGCAAAAAATTCAAAATTTATGTGGGTCCCACACTAAACTATAACTAATGACCTAATTCCCTCCCTCTCATTTCCCATAAGTTTGCCCAACCCATGCAAAAGAAGAAGACCCCAACCGCCCCCTGCACCCCAGCCGTTACCGGAGCCGTGGTCATTACAATATATCCAGACTTAAAAGTGATCAATCGCAATAATCAGATTGAGCTTTGTAATGGGTTTCAGCTATTAATGGATAGAGAGAGAGGACTCGTCACTTTCGAGAGCTTGAAGAAGAAATCCGCTCTTATTGGGTTGCAGGATTTGAGAGATGATGAGTTGAGGAGCATGGTGAGAGAAGGTGATATTGACGATGATGGGGCCCTCAATCATGTTGAGTTTTGTGTTTTGATGTTTAGATTAAGCCCTGATTTGATGGAAAAGTCTAAGGTGTGGCTTGAACATGCTCTGCAACAAGAATTTCAAAGTCCTTGCTGTCATGGGAAATGATATTGATAAGGTGCTAGGAAGTTGTAATCTTTTTCTTTTTTTCTTTTTTTCTTTTCTTTTCTTTTCTTTCTTTCTTTTTTTTTTTTTTTTTTTTTTAAATTTGAAAAATAATATGTTACTGTTTATGTCCAACACTAAGATTATAGAAAATTAACTGAAATGAAAGAATTGGGAAATACTTGATTTGTATTTATTGGTTATTCTTTTTTTTTTTTTTTTTTTTTTTTTTTTTTTTTTTTTTTTCGGAAAATGGTAAATAGATTCCAAAAAGGGACTGTACACAAGTACAAGGGGCATACCCCAGGATATACAATAAGCACAAAGCATAAGGACAAGTGGCACAACAAATAGATTCCATATTTATTGGTTATTCTCTTTGTGATGCATTTTCAATTTCATAGAGTCATTCAAGAATTGGGTTCTATTTTGGTAAGGAAGTGGATAATTCTTCTTCTTCTTCTTCTTCTTCTTCTTCTCTCTCTCTCTCTCTCTCTCTCTCTCTCTCTCTCTATATGTGAATGATCCAAAGAACCACATCTGATAGAGGTTTAATCTAATGCACTTGATGAAGAATATAATGGAGGTTTAGTTCAATGAACCCAATCAACTGCAGAAAGTGTAGCATTTTGATAAGAGGCTAAATATAAAACAAAATTTGGAGCCTACTGAAAATAATACTTGCAAAGAAGCAACATGTCACACACCGACGTAGCAAAAAATAGGAAAATTTTGGAATCGTAGGCCATGACTGGTGAATATCACTTGATTGTCCACACACAGTTCTAAAATATCAGAGATAAGAATGCAGTAACTAGAATGCTAAACTAAATATAATAATTTTAACATAAGAGATCTTATTACAAAACTCAACCATAGAAGTAGACTTAAATTCTAGTCTCAAGGCACACTTGCCAATTAAAAAGTACATAGTTAAAACATAATATAAAGAACAACTAATCTAGCCCTAAGCTTCAAGTGGCATAGATGTTGTCATCAGCTTGGTGGCAATCCCCTTCGATCCCGTCTTCGGTGTGACCATCCCAGCCATAGCCTTACTCCGGGTACTCCTAATAGTAGCCCTCATCAATGGGTATCCCACCTGTACAACAATAGGTCTGGAAAGCTGGATGTAGGTATATCCAGCGGCATAAACGCCGTCAGCTTGGGGAAGCCGAGTGAGTAATAAACTAACAGAGTATCAAAATAATAAGTCTTTAATAGCACTTACATTAAGAAACAGTTCTCTCAACGCTCTCGTCTTAACATGTTCCGATACGCTATATGTGACTCAATGACCTGACTTACACTATTATGGACTAGGTGTCCATATTACTGACTCATTCTCTTATGCATGTCCAACCATACGTTGCTTGGACAGAAAACTCCCTTTCCTAAAGATCTTGTTTCACTTTTCGATATCAAGTAATGGTCAGCCTGGTACGAAACCTCAACATTCCCATTCTCGTAACGTAATGGTCAGCCTGGTACGAAACCTCAGCTATCCCATTCTCTACGATGTTTCCTGGTACGGAGTACCGGCCGTTACATATTCACAACGTGCCTTGGTATCATCATACCGGCCATTACACATAAACAATGTGCCTTGATATCATCATACCGGCCGTTACACATAAACAACGTGTGTTGGTATCATCATACTGGCATTTACACATCTCAATCATCATCTCTCTTTCCACAGTCATTGTTATCACTCTCCACAATAGATCACGATCTACACAAGAAGACTCAACCAACATAACTTGTAATCTCCTTGATCACTTAAATCATATCACATGAACAGACAATTAGTCTCCGCGACTAAAATGCACCAAACTATGCATGTCAACTTCTCAGTACGATCACTCTTATATTAACGATTTACTTATTCACTACCATTAGGTTTATTATTCAAACGTGTAGCTTCGTAACATACTGAGGTCTCATGCTAACATATTATGACAATACTAGAAAGCTCTGATAGACATGTGAACACATAATTAAAATTTAACATGGATTTATAACATACTGCTTTAGTACAATCGATTTGACTATCTCAACAATTGATTTGGGAAAATTTAGTTCCAATCGATTGGTATTAATGGCAATCGATTGGTATCCAAAAGATGCCAATCGATTGGGAAAATCACCAATCGATTGGGACAAAGTTCAATCAATTGGACAAAGTGGCAATCGATTGGCACTTCATCTTCTTCACAGTGAACGTACTGAAATTATCATTATGGGGCTATTCTCTTCATATAAAAACTCATAAAAACATCTAACTAAGCTATTGTGTGAGTTTGAGGACTCACAAGTATATGTAGGTGTGGTGGTATGCTTCACAAGCTTGAAAACTTGAGCTTTAATGATGGAGGTTTCTCCTCTCTTCTCTGTCTCTCTTCCCTATCTCTTTCTTTCTCTTTTCTCGTTCTCTATCTTCTATCCTTCTTCTTCTCTGAGCGAGAGTGTGTGTATGTGTGAGTGTGAAGGTGTGTATACATATGTGTATATATGAACATATATATATGTATATGGATATACGGAGGTCAAGGGAATCAACCAAACAGACTGGGGATGAGTTTGGGTCAGTATTTATAGGCCAAGGGTTGCATACAACAAGCAAGTGGTGTCATCCTCGCAGAAAATGCTTGGAGACCAAGTTCAGTGACTGGCAATCGATTGGGATCAGTGGCAATCGATTGGGACTAAGGCGGCTGAAGGCAATCGATTGGTATAGTTTCAATTGATTGGCATCCTAAAAGTGTCAATCGATTGGGACATCATGGCAATCAATCGGTATCCAAAGTTTACCCAAGATCGATTAAGATAAGTGTTATCATAGAAGTCATTGTATATGTCATAATTATAGCGAAGATACAGGTATTACATTATCCACCACTCATTAAAGATTTCGTCCCCAAAATCAGAAGTAAGTGGATATCAAAACATCAAAACAACTCCGAAAACTTTTTCCGCATCTCCGACTCTAGTTCCCATGAAGCTTCTCCTTAATCATGATACTTCCACTAAACCTTCACTAATGGAATCTCTTTGTTTATCAGCTTCTGTAGACACCCCAATTTTGACCGACCGTCAAATTTAGGAGAGCGTCACCTCCACGTCCGATGATGATAAGGACCGAAAAGATTCGAAGTATTCCAAGCCCTTCAGAAAGTTCTCCAAACGCGATAAAATTTCACAGAAAGAAGAAAATACCAGGTATTTAGGAGAATTCAGGTATAAAACACCATTTTCGGAAAAGATCTTCAAAAATAAGTTTCTTTAAGAAAAAAAGAAGAAGGAAAAGACCTAAAAAGGGAAGTTCAACAGAAAACGGCGCACGGCAGTATGCCGCGGCACTCAGAGAGTGCCGCCCGACGTTCAGTGAGTGCCGCCCCGGCATTTACTGAGTGCCGCCGACATTTTCTGACTGCCGTTTGCTTTTAAAGTCCATATTTTCTGGTACAATACGTATGTGTATGCGGATAAAAACAAAAATCTGATAAAGTAAGGTTGACGAAAATACGGCAATCAAATATTTGCCGCGGCACTCACTGAGAGCCGCGCGACAGTCACGGAATGCCGCGGCGGCAGTCGCGGAGTGCCGCGGCAGCAGCCACAGACTGCCGCGTAAAACTTTTCAATGCCGCCCTGGGCAGCAGTCTGTCTAATTTCAGGAAGTACGTATTGTACCACCAAATGGGATGATTACACCTGTCTTTTACTCCGAATTCACTGAAAATACTTGGTAATTTTTGTCTATAAAAGAGGGAGGATCTTCCTTGAGAAAAAAGAGAGGGAAGAAAGTGAAAAAAAGATAGAAGAGAGACATACAACATACAACAACAAGAAATTACTACCATCACACTAATACATATCTTTAAAAAAAAGAAAAAGAAAGAGAGAGTTTGGAGAGCTTGAAGAAGAGTTTGGAAGATCTTCAAAGGAGAAGAACTTTGAGGATAGTTTGGAGGTGATCCTCTAACCATAGATTGTTTGTTTACATTCTTTCTTTTGAAACTCTAATCCTCAAACCTTTTTTTGCTTTCTTTGTTCCATTTCTTTTGATTCCTTCTTGAGACTCTTAGAGATTCTCAATATCTCTCTTGAAATCTCTTGAACATGATCTTTTGAATCCCATGCAAGCTTGTGCTTCACATGGGAATCAAAGTTTGATCATCACTTCATTTCATAAGCAAGTAGATGGATCCAAGTCCATACTCATGACTTGGGTCCTCTAAACTTGAATATTAGTCATGTCTTCATCTCCAATGACCATCAAATGGTAGGAGGAAGTGGTTTTGGGTCTAAGCACATCTCCATGGTTTAGATTCTTTATCTTGAGATTTCATGAAGTTCATTCGTACTTCATTCGAAATCTACAAATATGAAGGTCTTTAGCTTCCAATGACCACTAAATGGTTAACAAATAAAAGTGAGCTTGACAAATGAAAACAGTGAGTTCACAAATTGTTTTTGATCAAAGATTTTTAGTTCGAGATCTAACCGTCGAAATCAAATGAAACCAACGAGAAAGTGTCAACAACACAATATTCTACCACTGTATTTTTTTAAGGTGGTTTCATGTCTAAAGTGGTTTGGTTGTGAGTTTTGTAAGGACACCACAATCTGTCCAGAGTTTCAGCATAGTAACACTAGTTTGAAATAAGTAAACCAATGCCTTAATAAAGTGTTTGTGACCTAAAATAATTTTTTCTAAGTAGATTAATGTGTTAGGAAGTCACCCTAAAAAGAACAAAGCATTTCTGATGTTTTTGCTATTTTTAGAAAATCGTGCAAGAGCTCTGGACAGAAGGTTGTAAAATGCTGAGTGATGTCTGGTTTTTGTCCAATTCCCGGAGATCCAACCGTTGAAACCTTGATTTCTTTTTTGGGTTAAAAACTAGACACACTGAGGCATCTTGTGTCCAAAATCTATCAAGATCAAACCACGGGAACCATGCTTTTCCATTTTTTAAAGTTATGATCTGCTCTCTGTAATTCATAAAAAAACTGCTACTATTTTTGTCTAATCATGTTTATTTCAACTCAAATGGCCCCTAATGTCTTGAGACCCAAATCATACTTTGAATAATGGTAATTTAACTTAAATCCAGAGGCTAAGTGACCTAAATTAGTGAATAAATCCATGTCTTATTCTTGTCCACATTCATTCATTCATGTACATTTAATGCTCATGATTAGAACTAGCTATTGAATAAAGTTGGATTTCATGCTTGTTAGTTCTAAGCTAGAGAATTAGGATTGATTATTTGATATCATATTATTATGTGAAGTATGTGGACTAACCTTTTGTTTTGTAGCGCAATCAAGGTATGATTTCTAGGACTCCTCTTTAGTCTATTTCAATTTCTCGATTTTATTGATTTTTCAATTTCATGCGTGACACCTTAGACTAGGTCTTACCTTATATGTAAATATGATTAGAGACTCTTTCTAGGATTTTTTTTTGTTTGTATGCATTGCACGTTTAATATCGTTGCTGGATCCCGGGTAAGTCCTCTTGTTCCCTATTGCATATCATATTGCTTGCTACTTGGAATATGTGGCTTATGAATGATATTTTGTCATTAGCAATTTTACACCCTTTGGACATGCTTTTTGTGATGTATATGTATATATGTATTACTTGATGGCATGCTTAGATTAATAAATTTGATGAAAAGGATGTTGAGTAGAGGCCTATCGTAAGATAGGATGAGAGAGGGTGTTTTAGTCCGACGGGCTCCTTCCTCTCTCATTCTATAATCCCCGGACCTAGTTAATCTCTGGTTTCTGAAAGATCAGTTTGCTTTTAAAATAGTTTCTTAATTTTTCCTTGTAAAAATGAAGTGGCGACTCATTTATTTTTGAAATTGATTTTGAAAAGCTATGGGTAAAAGAAAGAAAACTGCGATACCCACAATATGGCGACTCTGCTGGGGATCGAACCCAGAATCTCTGGTTTCGCAGACCATCATTTTCTGATTTTGGGTTCACTTGAGGATTAGACTTGAAAAATATCCTTTTAATCAAATTAATTAATCTTTTTGTGCCTGTTGCATTTCACTTGCATGTCCAGCCAGTCGATTGCACGGAACTATGATCTTGGAGGCTCGGGGCAACCCGGTCGGTCAAGTCATCATGGGACTGTGTGATCACCCTTGATCTCGTACCATGTTTTGGTATATGAAGCATCCTATCAGATGTGTGTCAAGGGTCCCTTATTTGACCAAAACCCAGCCTGTGCATGATAGTTTCTGTAGAACCTTTCAATCTTAGGAAATCAACTCTTGATTAGGATTATGTGCTAGGGAGTTTTGTATGCTTGGACGGGATTACTTGAGATGATGACGATACTTGCTTGATGAAAGATGTATAATCTTTTAATCACCTTTCAGCAAATTCTCCTCATGTTCTGCGACATTTGGAGAACATGCCGAACCTTGATTATAGGATTATATTTCTTATATCATGTCTAGCTAAGCATCATTGACCTTGTATGTATCCAAATTCATGGAAAGTACGGTGATGATCCGGTCATGTGATCCCCCTACCCAAAGAATTTCTTTTCACTTGATCATCTTGGGAGCTAAGGTTTTCATTTACCATTCCAAAAAGAAAATCTTTCTTTCCCCTTTCAAATTAAAGTTCCCAAACTAACCTTTGTTAAGGCGTATTTTCAATTGATCATCTTCAACAATCCTTGAAATTATCTTGGGAAGAATGAGTTTCAAAATAAAAGCCCAATCATTTTTATAGAAGAGCGTTTAAACACCCTCAAAAGCATTCTCAAGAACCTTTTTAGCATCCAAAAATGCTTTTCAAATAAATTTTGAAAATTTTGAAATAGTGGGGATCACAATGAAAGGAGAAATCAGCACACTTGGCATGGGCGAGGATTTTATGTGTTTATGTGCTTATGTGTTAGGATTAGGATTTTCTCTTTTTTTTTTGGGCATATAGAGTAGGCACACACGCACACATGCATTGCATCCGCGTGACATATAAAAGGAAAGTTTTGGTTTAAATGACTTTGTGTGATAAAATGAAGATAAAAAGGGTTTTAAAAGAGGGCATTTCAAATTTATTTGTAGGAGCAAAAATAGCAAATCAAGCGTGGTTTAGGGATCCCACGGCAAGACTAGTAAGGAGAGAATACGCTGACATGGCCGAAGAGAGAAACAATGAAGAGATGGCCGGGTTAAGGATACTTGTAGAGCAACAAGCGGAACAGATGAGGCAACAGGTGGAAAACATGAACCGTATGATGGGGATGATAGAAGAACTGAATCGCCGACCACCACATGTAATTCCGTCCATCATAGACCCACCTTTGGGAGGAGGAGAAGGAGATTGGTTCGACGATCAGGAAGCACAATGGGCTGATGCACTGCAGGCCAACAGAGACAGAGAGAAAGCTGAGAAAGAGAAACAACTGACCGAGAAGATAGAGAAGTTGGAAAGGGTGATGCGCAAGGCTCAGGGAGTTGATACCTATCTAATGGAGTTAGAAGGCCTGTATGACGGGGTCCACGAGACGCTGCCTGCTGGGTTCAAAATGCCGGTCTTTGATAAGTTTGATGGCATCGGAAATCCTCGCAGTCATACAAGAATGTGTATTGGGGCTTTCCAACCGAGCGGCTTGAGCACAACTATGAGGTAGTCCTATTCCAACAAACTTTGACTGGGGCTGCTCTGTCCTGGTATCTTACTCTCGAACCAAGAAAAACCAGGGTGTGGGAAGAAGTGATTAAGGCATTTGTGGCACAGTACGAGTACAATCAAGATTTGGATGTCACTGTCCGAGATTTGGAGACCACTAGACAAGGAAATAAAGAATCATTTGCCGAATTCCTGAGCAGGTGGAGGGGAAAGGTAGCTAAAATGGTACAAAGGCCATCTGAGAAGGACCAGATCCGAATGCTGATGAAGAACCTATAGCCAGTGTACCAAGAAAAGATGAGATTTCAGTCAATCAACACCTTTGCTGAGGTTTTCGATGTCGGGACAAGGATAGAGGATGCGATCCAAGAAGGAGTGATCAAGAAAGAGAAGCAACCAAACCGGTACAGGAGGCCAAACGATGGGTCTAACGGAGGACAAATAGGGGGTCACTCTGGCCCCACCGATGTCAATGCACTGAATGAGCCGGAAAGGAAATTCGACATAGCACCAAGGAGAGGAGAGGATAAAGCACCAAGAAAGTTCTCAGATTTGGGGGTGTCATTGTCAACCACCCTCGATAGATTGTTAGCCAAGGGGCATCTCCGTCAGCTGGAACCTCGACCTCTACCAAGTCCGCTTTCGCCAAATTTCCAAAGGGACCTCTTCTACAAATTTTATCAGCAGAAGGGTCACTCGACGGATAGGTGTATAAGATTAAGGCACGAGATTCAAGATCTCATTGATAACAAGGTAATTTTGGAACCTCCCACCAAAGCTCCGAATGTTACTAGAAATCCGCTTCTGAATCATCGAGCTGTGCCACCACCACAAGGCCTTTACCTCTTGGGAATAGAAGAAGCAACCTTCGATCCGTCTAGGCTAATCACTAAGGCCGGGACACCAAGAAAGCCATACCAGCTACCTGAGGATTTGACAATCTGTGCTTTGGAGGATCAGCCAAAGGAGAATGAAATGGGACAGTCAGACTGATGGATCCAAGGGAGTGACGATCGAGACGTGAGCCAGGTGGATGATGATCTTTGGTACAAAAGCGACAAAGAAACAGAGGTGGTAGAGGGTACTTTGAAAATCGATTCAAAAGTTGACAATCTGTGGGCAAGGGAAGAAGTCAGTCATTTAACTTGGTCTGGTAGACACTTTAAACTGCATGAGCTAGAGGAGGATCATCCGGGGAGAGATCTAGAAAAGGGAAAAGGGAAGATGAATGAAGAAGAGGAAGAAGACAGGGTTCTAAGGCAGATGAAGAAGACTCAGGCCAATATCACCATTTGGGGGTTGCTGATTGCCTCCAAACGCCATAGGCAGGCGGTCCTAGACGCTCTGAACTAATCTGATGTGTCTATCGACACAACCTCGGAGGACCTCATAGGGCTGATCGGCAAAATCCCAACTTTGGCTATTACCTTCTCATCAAATGACCTGCCTCCGGGAGGGCCCGTTCGCAACAAACCATTATATGTCACTGTCGAATGCTTGGGGAACATCGTGCCTGCTTGCCTGGTTGATAATGGGTCGACCCTCAACGTGTCCTTCCGAACGGCTAAGCGAATGGGCCTAGATGAGTCGACATTTACACCATCCGAGCAAAGGGTAAGAGCCTATGACAACACCCAGAGAACAGTCATGGGGATAGTCCTTCTCCGTCTCGTTATCGGCCCTTTTGGAAAAGAAGCTGAATTCTAGGTCATCGACATCCCCGCTTCTTTCAACCTGTTGCTGGGTAGCCCTTGGTTGGACAGTTTGGGTGCTATACCGTCAATAATCCATCAGAAGGTCAAGTATATCTGGGAGAATAAAGTTTGTGATATCCTCGGGGACAGTTGGGTTCGTTCATCCGAAGCATCATCAAGCGCGCCAGTTCTGGAATTACAGCTACAAGAAGAAGAAACAAAAATGGGAGGGTTCGAGTTCATCAGCATGTTGGAAGAGGAAAAGCCGAGAGAGTTTTTGCCGCTCCATTTCGATCAGTATGCTAGTCCAGTGGTCGCAGGGATCATGAAGAAGATGGGTTTCTTTCCAGGATTAGGATTGGGGAAGAACCTTCAGGGCCTGCCTGAGTTTCCAAGAATCCCTACTCAGACTCACACTCACGGCCTGGGGTACCAGCCGACAAAGAAGGAATTGAGGGCGAAGAAGAAGGCCGTCGATGCGCCGCTGGACCCTTACCAAAAGACGCTCAATGGATATTTTATGAAGGAAGGAGAAGATTTCCCCTTCTATGGCTTCCCAGAGCCATGGATGGACCAGAAAGACAAGTGTTTAAAGCTGGGGTTCGAGATCTTTTTCTCCCATGAATTCTCCGAGTACAAAGACCCATTTTTGCAAATGCCTGAAAAGTCTGCTACCGTCAACGATTGGATTGGTGTACTGGATGGACCGGTCATGCAGGACCTGTTGAGCGAAGAAGGGGCAAAAACCGAAGAAAAAGGGAAAGAAGACGAGGGCCTGGAAGTCGAGGTTGAAGAGTTGAGGATGCGCCGGAAGGAGAGCCGAAGCCAGAAAAGGAAGAGAAGACGGAATCCGGGGGACTGCCAGGTTGTAACACTATGGAGCTCAAGCAGGGAGTCAACAAGGAGTGAGTCTTTGTGTCTAGTGATAAGTATCCCCCTCACCCAGAGTCTGTAATGGCCCAAATGAGGCGTCTTACTATTGCTATGTCTGTTGTAATCACTCCTAACAAAATCAATGAAAGTATGACTGATTCTGCCTACTCGAACGCGCTTAATGAATGTGATGAATATGATGATCATGAAATACCTAATGAATTACAAAAATTAATCGAAAAAGAAAAAGAATCTGCATGTAAAATCATTGAGGACACTCTAACGATTAATCTAGGAAATGAAAATAATCCTCAAAACGTCTTTATTGGCTCCACATTTAGCAATAAAGAAAGCAAAGAACTAATCAATCTATTAAGTGAATTCAAAGATGTTTTTGCATGATCTTATAATGCCAGGCATTGATCCAAAGATAGTCCAGCACCACATCCCTCTCGTTCCCAATTCAAAACCCATAAAACAAAAATTGAGGCGAATGAGGCCAGAATGGGCACTTAAAGTAAAAGAGGAGGTTGAAAAGCAATTAAAAGCTGGATTCTTGATGGTCACCGAGTATCCTGAGTGGATTGCCAACATTGTACCTGTCCCAAAGAAGGATGGTCGTGTTAGGGTTTGCGTCGACTTTCGAGATTTAAACAAGGCAAGCCCTAAAGACGATTTCCCATTACCCCACATCGATGTGTTGGTCGATAACACTACGGGACACGAGCTTCTATCTTTCATGGATGGATTCTCTGGGTATAACCAAATCCTCATGGCACCCGAGGATAGGGAGAAAATCACATTCATCACTCCATGGGGGACATATTGCTATAGGGTCATGCCATTCGGACTCAAGAACGCAAGTGCGACCTATCAAAGGGCTGCCACTACTCGACTGCACGACATGATCCACAAAGAGGTGGAGGTGTATGTGGATGATATGATTGTGAAATCCAAAGAGAGGGGAGGGCACCTAGAGGCTTTGAGAAAGTTCTTTGAGAGATTAAGGGAGTTCAAAATGAGGCTAAACCCACAGAAATGTACCTTCGGAGTTACCACAGGAAAGTTGTTAGGGTTCCTTATTACCCAAAGGGGGATCGAAGTAGACCCGACCAAAATAAAAGCCATAACCGAAATGAACCCACCGAAAAATGAGGAAGAACTGAGAGGTAACCTGGGGAGAATACAGTTCATCAGCCGCTTCATTTCCAAACTCACCTTAACCTGCGACCCACTTTTCAAACTGCTCAGAAAAGGAGAGAAATTCAAATGGGACGCCCCTTGCCAACAAGCCTTCGACAAAATCAAAACCTACCTCCAAAACCCACCTGCCCTATCACCACCCTCACCTGGGAGACCCCTGCTACTTTATCTCTCCGTATCCAAAGATTCGATGGGGTGTATGTTGCCTAAGAAGGAAAAGAGGGGCACATGGAAAAGGCCATTTATTACTTGAGCAAAAGAATGATCGGATATGAGTTAAAGTACTCGCCCTTGGAAAAGGCCTGTTGGGCCTTGGTTGGTGTACCCGTCGCCTTCGCCATTACATGCTAGCCTTCCCTGTAATCCTGATATCCCGAATGGACCCATTAAAATACCTATTCGAAAAACCCGTCTTGACCAGTAGGATTTCTCGTTGGACCATGATGCTAGCCGAATTTGACATCAAGTATGTCACTGCCAAGTCCGTGAAAGGAAGGACTGTCGCTGAGTTTTTAGCCGACCTCGCCATAGAATCCGAGGACGAAGGAGAATTCAAGTTCCCGGATGAGGGGATAATGGAGGTAAAGGAGGATTTGTGGAAAATGTACTTCGATGGAGCAGCCAACCAATTAGGTTACGGAGTTGGAATCATTCTCATAGCACCCGATGGGGCCCCTACCCCATTAGTCGTCAAACTCAAGTATAACTCGACCAACAACACCGCGAAGTACGAAGCGTCCATAATTGGGATGGAAGCGGCCTTGGCTTTGAAAGTCGAACAGATTGATGTCTTCGGAGATTCCAATTTGATCATATCCCAAGTCCGAGGAGATTGGAGGGTAAAGCATGAGAAGTTGAGACCTTATCACGACTACCTGGAAAGTCTGAAAGCCTGATTCAAGAAGATTTCCTTTTACCACCTTCCTCGTGAAGAAAACCAACTAGCCGACTCCTTGGCCACCTTAGCATCAATGATCCAAATCCCTTTCAAAACTACTATGGTCCCGCTATCCATAGAAGTAAGAAATCAACCGTCATTTGAAATGATCGCGGCCATAGAAAGAGAAGATGAAGTGCCTTGGTATGAAGATGTGTGGAAGTTCATCAAAGAAGGAGAATACCCTGAAGGAGCCTCAAAAAAGGACAGAAAAGCGATTCGACGATTCGCCGCTCAATTTGTGATTTACGCAGATAAGCTATGGAAGAAATCCTACACCGGGTATAATCTGGAGTGCCTATATTGAAAAAAAGCTAAGAGAATGATGGAGGAAATACATGAGGGAGTGTGTGGGCCTCATATGAACGGGCACATGCTGGCAAAGAAGATCATCCGACAGGGGTACTATTGGACGACCTTGGACAAAGACTGTTGCGAATATGTTAGAAGGTGTCACAAATGTCAGATACATGCAAATTTGATGCATACCCCGCCGTCACAGCTCTATAGCATGACCACCCCTTGGCCATTTTCCATGTGGGGGATCGATATCATTGGTGAGATAGTTCCGAAGGCTTCCAATGGGCACTGATACATAATCGTGGCAATTGATTATTTTACAAAATGGGTAGAGGCAGCCTCATATGCAACTTTGAAAGCCAAGGACGTGGTTAGTTTCATCGAGAAAAACATAATCTGCAGGTATGGGGTCCCGAATGAGTTTATCTCCGATCATGGCAGTCATTTCTAGGGAGAGGTTATCCCGCTCTTGGAAAAGTATAAGATCACTCGCCACCAATCATCCCCGTATAGGCCTCAGACGAATGGAGCAGTAGATGCAGCAAACAAAAATGTTAAGGCAATCCTGGGGAAAACGACAGATACATATAAGGATTGGCATGAAAAGCTGCCATTTGCTTTGTGGGGATACCGAACCTCGGTCAGAACTTCAACGGGTGCTACGCCGTACTCATTGGTCTACGGGATGGAAGTTGTTCTCCCAGTCGAGGTAGAAATACCCTCTCTTAGGGTTTTGGCAGAGTGTGAGATCCCCGAATCAGAATGGGTACGAGGAAGGTATGAGGAGTTGATGTTACTCGATGAGAAGAGGCTGGCTGCAGTAAACCATACTCGGGGGTACCAGAAGAGGATAGCTCATGCTTTCAACAAAAAGGTCCGCCCAAGGAAGCTTGCTGAGGGTGACCTGGTCCTCAAAGAACTGAAAGTGCCTGTTTATGACCCCAGAGGAAAATTCAAACCCAACTTGGTCGGGCCATACATCATTAAATCTTTCCTTTCCGGAGGAGCGGCCTATCTCATGGACCTGGACGGGGTTGAATTTAAGCAACCAATTAACCTCGATCGCCTCAAGAAATACTTTGATTGAAACCATTTCTTTCAAAACCTCCTACCTTGATGAACTACACTTGACCTGATTCCCGTTAGGGGATACGTAGGCAACCTACTTGGTTCGGTCAGTAAATAATTGCCTAATTGGCGCCTTTTCTTTACAGCCTTAAGCCGAACTACTTGGGACCTGACGCCCGCTTGGGGATAAGTAGGCGGGCTCCCCAAAGCCCTCGGTCCACTCAAAAAAAGACTGTGCTAAACCAGGGGCAAACTGGCATTTGCCCAGAACCACTTTGAAGCCCTGAAACCAGGGGCAAACTTCGTTTGCTAGCCGAAGAACCCAGATACAAGACCCTCCTTTAGATCACCTGGCTATCAAGATAAGTATTATAAAGAAACAAATGAAAATTCATGGTATAAAAGAAGTAAAGCTTTAAGCAAAAAAGTAAAGAGCCAAGTAAAGACATTGAAAGGAGAATTCTTCATAAAAGATTAATCGAAGGAGTGAGCACTTTGATTAAGCATGTTAGAACCTTCCTAAAGATAACAACACTTCTTAAAAAAAAAAAAGGGGAAAATCACATTCAAAAGCGTAAAAAGGAGTAGGCAGGGTCTGTCAGAAAGTTTTATAAAATGGCAAGCTTTTCCCTGTTCTCGTCTACTTTATTATGCATGTGTCTGTCAAGCTCGTCTCGCAACCAAGGCCTGGATCTCTAGAAGGTACTGGACAGTAGGCATAATCGGAGTAGGAATCCTCGGGCACGGAGCAGCCATCCTGTTGTGCCAAGCCTCGATGAAAGCCTTCGCGATAGAAGGGCGCAAAGTGGACCCCCTGGTGAAATCAGCAGTCACAGATTCAGTAGTATCTTGCAAAAGTCCAAACTGACGGACAATCCGATCGGGAATGTAGAAAGTAGTAGTACGCAAACCCGGCAGCCAGATGCTAGGTCGCCCAGGAAGGCGTACAGCAATAGAGCGATGGGTCCACTGCGGACAAACCCAGCAGATATCACTAGAAAAGAGGCCCTGGAGCCAACCAAGCCTTGCATCGGCAGATTGAAATAAGCTGTGAATCTCCATACGATCGTAAGGAAGTGACCCGCGAAGATGGGAAGGGTGTATAAAGAGATCCAAACGATCCATGAGCCAAATCTGCAAAACAAAAGGTGCCCCGACAGGTAAAGTGGCCCCGGTAGCATGAGCATGGCCCAATACAATCAGAGTTTCACCAAGGACCAGCATAACAGCACTTTTCATCTCCCCGCAAACCGCAGACAATGGGTATAAGAATGTCAGAAGATGACTGAAAGAGGAAGTAAGAGAGCATAGCAATTGACAGGGCACTACGTCGGACGATCTGATACTCACCAACGAAAGGGTCCCCTATGGGGGCATAAACAGAAGAAAGGTGCTCAAAGTCGGTCTGCCTGTCACAAATAAAGGAGCCCGCCGTATTTCGAGATGTGTGGAGAAGAGTGGCTAAATCCCGGACATACCCGGCCTGAACTAGAGGAACCGTCAATTCAGCAGAAGGATCGGTGTGAAGAATTGCGCTGAATTTCTCAAACAAGGGGGCAAATCTCCTGAGAGCCAAAACGAAAGACGTTGAAAGAAGGATCCCAACATTGGATGGCAGCTCGAAGTAGGCCCTCATTCAAATTCATCCGTCGGAAAGAGGAAAGATCATTCAACCTGAAGCACTCAAAATTGAGCTTGTCAATACCAGAAAGGGTATCCATCCATGGGCAAAGGATTTGAGAGCTAATGGGGGCCATTTGGGGGAAAAGTAAAGAAGGAAAGATGATGTTTTGCAGAGTATTGGGGAAGGAAGAAGTATAAATAGGAGAATGGAACTCCACCTACCCGCGGCACTCGATAAAGTAAAGCGGCACTCAACGAAGTGCCACGCGGCAGTCAGTGAAAGCCATTGCAGCATTCGCTGACTGCCGCCGCGGCACTCACTGAGTGCCGCGGAGACCTAACCGAGTACCGTTCCAGGCTTTTTGTTGGCCAGGGTCTATTTGTAACACGTTTAGCCTACCTGCAAACAGAAAACTAGATAGAAAACAATAAAACGTGCGCATCATGCAGCACGTGCAACAAAGATCAATACATTCATTCATTCATTCATTCATTCACTTTCATTTCGCAATAAGAAAAGAGAAATCAAAGCATTCAAAATTAAAATAAAGACGGGACCAAGCCATGGTCCCACATACGGCAAAAGGACCAAGCTATGGTCACACATACGGTGAATAAACAGAATGAAAAAGATACCCAAGTACCTACCCTACCGGTTATCCTAAGCAGCCATCAAAATAAAGTGTATGTATATACAACCATCCGAATAAAAGTGTAAATCCTCCCAAAACACTCAAAAGAAATAAAAAATAAAAAAAGAAGAAGAAAAAGTAGGATCAGCCTCGGCCCCGGCTGCGAGTCTGACGAATCGTACGCCTGAGGGGCTCCTCCTCCGACTCTGTCCCGCTACCTCCACCGCTCCCTCCACGTCCGCCGCTACCGCCGCCTCTGCCTCGACCCCCGCTGCTGCCTCCACCGCTACCACCGCCCCGCTCCACGCCTCGTCCAGCGCCGCCAGCTCCAGGAGTATCACTGATGGGAATGCCGAACTGCTGGAGCCGCTGCTGAAGCTGCCCCACCTACTGGGACAGGGCTCTGATCTCTTCCACCTGAAATAAGAAAGGATAAATCCAGATAGTGTTGAAAAGACAAACGAAATACTAAGAATAAAAGGATAAAGATCATACCTGGGCCCTCAACTGAGTCGCAGCAGTCGCCCGAGCTCCCTCAGCCTGAAAAACAAGAACCAATAATATAGGTTCGTAAAAGAAGAGGCAATCAAAGTCAAAGTGAAAGGCGGGGATAAGTTTCTCACCATCCACTCTCGCCCGAGAACCCACTGCCGCACGCTGTGGGCATACGCCAAGCCTTCCTTTGCGTAAGCACGCGGGACGACGTCATAATGGAGAGGAATAGTGGGGGCGCCCTGTGTGAGTCGGGGAATCGTCCTCGAGTAGGGTTCGCCAAACGAGACGGCCGACATAGTCCAATCCCACTCAGGCAAGGAAGGAGGACGAGCCACAGCAGGAACAGGCTGCAAACGAAAAATAATAAAGCATGAATAAAGAATAAAAGTAAATTCATAAAAATAGTAATAGAGGAATTTTGTACTCACCCGAGTCACTTTCATCAGAGGGAAGTTCGGCATCAGCTTGGCTGCACGGAAAGCCGCATATCCTGTAGGATGATCCAGGAAGCCGTGAATACCCAAGCCCATCAGAGCAGTCGTTAGCTCGCTACCCTGGAGCGTGTCCGTGGCTCTCATAGAGTCAGGAGGAGGGAATGGCACGAAGAATCCAGGGGCCGCCAGTGACTGCCTAGTCACCCTCTCTCCTAAGTACCACGCCTGACCCTCTGGCCCACTAAGGAGTTGCCTCGTCGGGTCATATCCAACCGACTCTCGGATCTCTGCACGAGCCTCGGGAAGCACCCTAAGCCAGGGCTGCCAATGAACGTGCTGCTCCCTCAAGTTCGTCAGGAAGTTCCTGAACGAAACAAAATCGTGGGCCCCGGTCTTTCGTCCGACTCTATCCTTTGCCCACTTCAGCCCCTGGGGCATGATGAGGGCGTCAGCGCTGCGTGTCTCAGGAGACATCATACTGAGGTACTCGTGGGACCAAATCTGTAATAAAAAAAAAAGAAAAAGAAAGAAAAGAAGGAAAGAGAAAAGAAAGTTAGTCTCACAATTTAAATAAGTTATTAAAGGTATAATCAGCAATGAAATATGGAAAAAGGTATACCTCCCACGCTCTCCAAAAACCACTGATGGAGGCCGGCCTGTCCTGGGAGATGTCGCCCATGTGGCAGTATAAGATGGCTAACCCTGCGCCAGCCCAGTCATACTCGTCCACCTGGTCCAGGCGCTCCAGGGACGCTACTAGGGAAACATCGACCCGATCACCCTTGGTGCTCAGCAAGTAGCACCCCAGTAAGTACACGAGAAAGCCTCGGGCCATCTGCTCATCCGTAAAACCAGGCTGGCCCCTAAACGTGTCCATAAACCATCGGGCTGTGACTAGAGACTCCTCCGAGACCACTCCTAGCAAAGGCTCCACCTGGTCCCACTCCTGATCCGTCAGATATAGCAGAGGCTCTCCACCAAATGGGATCCCGGTGATCATCGAGAAATCCAAGGGAGTCATCGTCATCTCCCCGAAGTCAAAATGAAAGGTACTGGTGGTATCCCACCACCGCTCGGCTAGTGCATGTATCTGCCGCAAGTCGTTGGAGCTATTCGTCAAGAGTTTGACGAAGTCTCCAAACCCGGCCGCATCCACCAAAGTCCTCACTAACTCACTCAACTGTGTATACCACTCATACCTATGCGCGAGGCTGCCATGCCCCTTCAGCACCTTAGGCTGCAGCTGCAAGAAAGAATCACAAATTTTGATATTAGTAATTGGATAAAAGAAAAGGTAAATAAACAGATGGCAGCAAAAAGACAAGGAAATGCGACATAAAAAGAAAAAAAATAATAAATTTTTTTTTTTGGAAATACTCGCAGAAATTTCACAAACGTGGCACTCGTTTGCGTTCAGTTCAACAGATGTTCACAAAATAATAAGAAGAAAAAGAAAAGAATAACTTGTTCACATTTTCGGGAATACATGCATATATAAACATGTAAAGGTGCAAAAGAAATTTGAGTGCAGTTTTAAAGAGAAGTATGTGATCACAAGCGGTCAAGAATCAATGTTAATAATAAAAGGCGTTTGGAACGCTCAGGAAAACTCACGAGTACAATGAACACAGGGGAATGTTTAAAATGAGCATACGATTCTTTATTCACGAGAAATGGTTTTAAAATCTCGATTAAACATAAACGGCTTTCAGAAGTCCTTGAGAAAAGTCGAAAGAAAAAAAATATATAGGAAAATTCAAACATGGCATTCGTTTTTATGAGAAGTTTTGAAGTTCAATAAGAAGTAAAAAATAAAATCAATAATGAATTTTTTTAAAAAAGGGGCATGGAATAAAGAGTTCGAGACACTCGAGGGCATCACAAGCACATCATTCACGCTTGAAACAGGACATCTACAAAATTGTGTCGATCGTATGATGCATTCATATAGAGAAAGAAATACATGGAAGAAATGAATAAAAAAGAAAAGGGGAGCGTTTACCTCGCGCTTGAACGCGCGGGCAGATAAATGCTCGTCGGGATCCCGGAGAAGGAGTGTAGCATTAGGATGATGAGTGGCCGTGTACTTGGCCTTCTTCTTCCTCCCCGAACCACTCGCCATGATCTGTCAAAGAAAAGAGAGAATTCGAGCGTTAGATTCGTGAAAATTTCAGAAAAACAAGGAAATAAACGAGATTAATCAAGTTTCGGTCAAGTAGAACGAACCTGATAAGTCCCTGGTAGATCAATCCAAGCAAGGAAAGGAAGAGGAAAATTTTCTCCAGAGGGATTTCGAGTTCAAGAGATTGAGAGAATGAGAAAAGTGTATTGAACCCGGCGGTTTTAGCCACTGCCGCTCAAACGCGGCACTCAGTTTTTCGTGCGCGGCAGTTGATGGACTGCCGCGCGGCACTCACTTACTGCCGCAACGGCATTCCGTGAGTGCCGCCCGGCAGTCACATACTGCCGCGAAAATCCACGTGTGCCGCGTTTAAGTCGGTTCAAAGATCCTTCATTTCCACCCAAAAATTCAAATCAAGTCCCGAAAATTGAATTTGAGGCCCCCAAAATTTGCCCTCATTACACTCTTGGCCCTCGGGGTCGTTTTAAGGTTTAAATTGGCTACAAATTTCAGAATTTAAGAGTATATATGAGCCCGTGGGCCCCCGATTTTTGAAAATTAAAAAAATATATTTGAGCCCGTGGGCTCCCAATTTTTGTGAAAATTAAAATATTTGAGCCCGTGGGCCCCCAATTTTTGAAAATTGAAAAAGATTTGAGCCCATGGGTTCCCGATTTTTTGAAAATTTGAAAGATTTGGGAATATAACAGATTTATATTCTCGATTCTCGCAACAGATTTGCGTTAACCCTTGTTTTGGGAATATAACGGATTTATATTCTCGGTTCTCGCAACAGATTTGCGTTAACCCTCGTTTTGGGAATATAACAGATTTATATTCTCGGTTCTCGCAACAGATTTGCGTTAACCCTTATTTTGGGAATATAACAGATATATATTCTCGGTTCTCGCTACAGATTTGCGTTAACCCTTGTTTTGGGAATATAACGGATTTATATTCTCGGTTCTCGCAACAGATTTGCGTTAACCCTCGTTTTGGGGAATATAACAGATTTATATTCTCGGTTCTCGCAACAGATTTGCGTTAACCCTCGTTTTTGGAATATAACGGATTTATATTCTCGGTTCTCACAACAGATTTGCGTTAACCCTCGTTTTGGGGAATATAACAGATTTATATTCTCGGTTCTCGCAACAGATTTGCGTTAACCGTAGTTTTGGGAATATAATAGATTTATATTCTCGGTTAACGGATTTATATTCTCGGTTAACGGATTTATATTCTCGGTTCTCGCAACAGATTTGCGTTAACCCTAGTTTTGGGAATATAACAGATTTATATTCTCGATTCTCGCAACAGACTTGCGTTTGCCCTCGAAATCAAATCGAAAACATCATGACCCCTGTAACAGATCTTCGCATCAGTCACGGAATTAGGTAATCTTTCCTGACTAACGCATCACGTAAAGTGCGTCGCACGCAGGGAAAACATGATGAGCATGGTGCTTGTATGACCAGTTCAATTCGGAAAATACCATTGCATGGCACTTGCATCACGATAAGATAGGTGCATTCATCCGTATGATTACTTGTGCTTGTGTATGTTTGGCTCCTGCCTGAACTACGTCTTGGTCTGATTCCTGAATGGATACGTAGGCAGCTCACCGTTGAGCACGACCAACGTGAACCGTTTGTGAAGCCGTTTTTGCAACGCGTTTTGTTTTGCCTAAATTCGACAGTCTGGTCAAAGGCTTGTCTTCACACAGGCTTTGACATTCACTTATGAGACGCGTTGCCCCACAAGTTCTGTCAAAGAGGGGCAAACTGTAGACACCCCAATTTTGACCGACCGTCGAATTTAGGAGAGCGTCACCTCCACGTCCGATGATGATATGGACCAAAAAGATTCGAAGTATTCCAAGCCCTTCAGAAAGTTCTCCAAACGCGATAAAATTTTACAGAAAGAAGAAAATACCAGGTATTTAGGAGAATTCAGGTATAAAACACCATTTTCGGAAAAGATCTTCAAAAATAAGTTTCTTTAAGAAAAAAAGAAGAAGGAAAAGACCTAAAAAGGGAAGTTCAACACAAAATGGCGCACGGCAGTATGCCGCGGCACTCAGTGAGTGCCGCCCCGACATTTACTGAGTGCCGCCGACATTTTTTGACTGCCGTTTGCTTTTAAAGTCCTTATTTTCTGGTACAATACGTATGTGTATGCGGATAAAAATAAAAATCTGATAAAGTAAGGTTGACGAAAATACGGCAATCAATAATTTGCCGCGACACTCACTGAGAGCCACGCGGCAGTCACGGAATGCCGCGACGGCAGTCGCGGAGTGCCGCAGCGGCAGCCACAGACTGCCGCGAAAAACTTTTGAATGCCGCCCTGGGCAGCAGTCTGTCTAATTTCAGAAAGTACGTATTGTACCACCAAATGGGATGATTACACCTGTCTTTTACTCCGAATTCACTGAAAATACTTGGTAATTTTTGTCTATAAAAGAGGGAGGATCTTCCTTGAGAAAAAAGAGAGGGAAGAGAGTGAAAAAAAGATAGAAGAGAGACATACAACATACAACAACAAGAAATTACTACCATCACACTAATACATATCTTTAAAAAAAAGAAAAAGAAAGAGAGAGTTTGGAGAGCTTGAAGAAGAGTTTGGAAGATCTTCAAAGGAGAAGAACTTTGAGGATAGTTTGAAGGTGATCCTCTAACCATAGATTGTTTGTTTACATTCTTTCTTTTGAAACTCTAATCCTCAAACCTTTTTTTGTTTTCTTTGTTCCTTTTCTTTTGATTCCTTCTTGAGACTCTTAGAGATTCTCAATATCTCTCTTGAAATCTCTTGAACATGATCTTTTGAATCCCATGCAAGCTTGTGCTTCACATGGGAATCAAAGTTTGATCATCACTTCATTTCATAAGCAAGTAGATGGATCCAAGTCCATACTCATGACTTGGGTCCTCTAAACTTGAATATTAGTCATGTCTTCATCTCCAATGACCATCAAATGGTAGGAGGAAGTGGTTTTGGGTCTAAGCACATCTCCATGGTTTAGATTCTTTATCTTGAGATTTCATGAAGTTCATTCGTACTTCATTCGAAATCTACAAATATGAAGGTCTTTAGCTTCCAATGACCACTAAATGGTTAACAAATAAAAGTGAGCTTGACAAATGAAAACAGTGAGTTCACAAACTGTTTTTGATCAAAGATTTTTAGTTCGAGATCTAACCGTCGAAATCAAATGAAACCAACGAGAAAGTGTCAACAACACAATATTCTACCACTGTATTTTTTTAAGGTGGTTTCATGTCTAAAGTGGTTTGGTTGTGAGTTTTGTAAGGACACCACAATCTGTCCAGAGTTTCAGCATAGTAACACTCGTTTGAAATAAGTAAACCAATGCCTTAATAAAGTGTTTGTGACCTAAAATAATTTTTTCTAAGTAGATTAATGTGTTAGGAAGTCACCCTAAAAAGAACAAAGCATTTCTGATGTTTTTGCTATTTTTAGAAAATCGTGCAAGAGCTCTGGACAGAAGGTTGTAAAATGCTGAGTGATGTCTGGTTATTGTCCAATTCCCGGAGATCCAATCGTTGAAACCTTGATTTCTTTTTTGGATTAAAAACTAGACACACAGAGGCATCTTGTGTCCAAAATCCATCAAGATCAAACCACGGGAACCATGCTTTTCCATTTTTTAAAGTTATGATCTGCTCTCTGTAATTCATAAAAAAACTGCTACTGTTTTTGTCTAATCTTGTTTATTTCAACTCAAATGGCCCCTAATGTCTTGAGACCCAAATCATACTTTGAATAATGGTAATTTAGCTTAAATCCAGAGGCTAAGTGACCTAAATTAGCGAATAAATCCATGTCTTATTCTTGTTCACATTCATTCATTCATGTACATTTAATGCTCATGATTAGAACTAGCTATTGAATAAAGTTGGATTTCATGCTTGTTAGATCTAAGCTAGAGAATTAGGATTGATTATTTGATATCATATTATTATGTGAAGCATGTGGACTAACCTTTTGTTTTGTAGCGCAATCAAGGTATGATTTCTAGGACTCCTCTTTAGTCTATTTCAATTTCTCGATTTTATTGATTTTTCAATTTCATTCGTGACACCTTAGACTAGGTCTTACCTTATATGTAAATATGATTAGAGACTCTTTCTAGGATTTTCTTTTGTTTATATGCATTGCACGTTTAATATCGTTGCTGGATCCCGGGTAAGTCCTCTTGTTCCCTATTGCATATCATATTGCTTGCTACTTGGAATATGTGGCTTATGAATGATATTTTGTCATTAGCAATTTTACACCCTTTGGACATGCTTTTTGTGATGTATATGTATATATGTATTAGTTGAGGGCATGCTTAGATTAATAAATTTGATTAAAATGATGTTGAGTAGAGGCCTATCGTAAGATAGGATGAGAGAGGGTGTTTTAGTCCGACGGGCTCCTTCCTCTCTCATTCCATAATCCCCGGACCTAGTTAATCTCTGGTTTCTGAAAGATCAATTTGCTTTTAAAATGGTTTCTTAATTTTTCTTTTTAAAAATTAAGTGGCGACTCATTTATTTTTGAAATTGATTTTGAAAAGCTGTGGGTAAAAGAAAGAAAACTGCGATACCCACAGCTTCTTGACTTCTTGATCCAAAATTCGCACCGGTCCTTCGTTGAAAGTTACATTGTCATTCATCTTGATATCTTCAAAGTTGATCTCGTGTGCTGGGTTATGGGCACATTTTCTCAGCATACTCACGTGGGAAACATTGTGCACTCCTGACATCTTGGGTGGCAACTCCAGTTTGTAGGCGACTTTTCCTACACATTCTAGAATCTCGAAAGGTCCTATGAAATGTGGTGATAGCTTCCCTCTCTTCTGACCGAATCTGATGATGTCTCAAATTGGATATACTTTAAGAAGTACATGATCTCCAATGCTAAATTCCAGATCCTTGCGGTGCTTGTCAGCATAGTTCTTGTGCCTGGTTTGTGCCGTCTTCATCTTCTCTCGCACGATTTGAATCTTCTCGTTAGTTTCTCATATCATCTCTGGTCCAAGTAGTTAATTGTCTCTAACCTTGGCCCAGCATAACTTTGATCTGTAAGGTCTCCCGTAGGAGGCTTCAAACGATGCAGTCCTTATACTCGAGTGATAGCTGTTGTTGTATGCGAATTCGATCAGTGGCAAGTGTATCTCCCATGAACTCTCGAAATCAATAACACAAGCTCACAGCATATCTTCCATTACTTGATTTATGTGTTCTGTCTGTCCGTCGATTTGAGGATGAAAAGTTGAACTCAAGTTCAATGAAGTTTCCATAGCTATCTGTAGACTTTGCCAAAACTCTTTAGTGAAACACGAATCACGATCTGATACAATTGTTACAAGTACCCCATGAAGTCGTACAACTTGTTGCAAATAAAAGCAACTCAAAACGTTCAACTAAATAGGTCATGCTATATGCTATGAAATGTGCTGATTTGGTGAGTCGATCTATGATTACCCAAATCGCATTGTGGTTTTGCTGAGATCTAGGCAAACCCACTACAAATCCATAGTGATATGCTCCCATTTCCATTGGGGAATTGGTAGTGGTTGTAATAACTCAAAAGGTTTCTGATGCTCCGTTTTAACTTGCTTACATGTGAGATATTGAGATACATATTCAGCAACGTCTCGCTTCATCCCATCCTACCAAAAATTTCTCTTCAAGTCTTTATACATCTTTGCACCTCTGGGATGAACTGTCATTCATGATTTGTGCGCTTCATCGAGTATATCCTTCCTGAGATTAACGTCGTCAGGCACACAAAGTCAATTTTTGCATCTAAGGGCTCCATCTGCACCAATGGTCCAATTCCCGGGTTCCTTTACTGTAGCACTTGCAAACCATTGTTGAAGTCCTTCATTCTTCTTCTGTGCCTCGAGAATGCGACTGATAAGAGTCGGTTGTACTAAGAAACATCCAAAATGTTGTCCTTCTTGAGATCTTACCGGTTGGAAGTCAAATTCCACTAGTGTTTTCAAAGCTTGCCATTCCCTAATCATCAGAGAAGCAACTATACCATGAGGTCTTCGGCTTAATGCATCAGCCACTACATTTGCTTTACCCGGATAGTATTGCAAAGAGAAATCGTAGCCCTTAAGTAACTCCATCCATCTTCGCTGCCTCATGTTCAATTCCTTCTCAGAGAATAGATATCTCAAACTTTTGTGATCCAAAAATAAGTTAAACTTCTCTCCATTCAAATAATGTCTCCAGATCTTAAGAGCAAATACTATCGCAACCAATTCTAGGTCATGCGTAGGGTAATTCTTCTCTTGTAGTTTCAATTGCCTTGATCCATATGCAATCACTTTACCATCTTGCATCAATACACATCCAAGTCCTTGATGCGAAGCATCACTATAAATCGTAAACTTTTCTTCGCTCTTGGGTATGGCCAAAAATGGCGCTGAGGTTAACCTTTCCTTAAGTTCTTGGAATCCTCCTTCATGTTTGTCTGTCCATTCATACTTTGCTTCCTTTCTGGCTAACTAGGTTAAAGGCCCTGCAATTTTGGAGAATCCTTCTACGAATCTCAGATATTAATCGGCTAAACCTAGAAAACTCCTGACTTTCGTGGTGTTGGTCGATCGATTCCACTTCAAGACTGCATCAATCTTAGATGAGTCCACGGCTATTCCATCCTTTGAAACAACATGTCCTAGGAACTTGACTTCTTGCAGCCAAAATTCACAATTACTAAACTTCGCATACAAATAATTATCTTGCAGTGTCTAGAAAGTAATCTGTAAATGTTTCTTGTGTTCCTCTTCCGTCTTAGAGTATATCAGGATATCATCTATGAACACAATGATGAACTGGTCTAATTAAGGCCTAAATACTCGGTCCATCAAATCAATGAATACTGCTGGAGCGTTGGTCAATCCAAAAGGCATAACCAAAAACTCGTAGTGCCTATATCGTGTCCTAAATGCGGTCTTTGGCACATCTTCTGGTCGAACTAATAGTTGATAACCCGAACGTAGTTCTATCTTTGAAAAGACCGTCGATCCTTGCAATTGGTCGAACAAATCATCTATCTGGGTAAGTGGATATCTATTCTTGATCATGACTTTATTTAATTCTCTATAATCGATACAAAGTCGAAAAGTCCCATCCTTCTTTTTCACAAAAAACACTGGTGCTACCCAGGGTGAGGTGCTCGGTCGAACGAAACCTAAGTCTTCCAATTCTTGCACTTGCTTCTTTAGTTTCAACATCTCGGTTGGTGCCATCCTATATGGAGTCTTAGAAATAGGTAGTGTTCTTGTTACTAATTCTATACAGAAGTCTATCTCTCTCTTTGGCGGAAGTTTGAATATGTTCTGAAATACATCTTCAAAATCTTGTATAGTAGGAATCTGAGTAACTGTGATCTCTGAACTGGTATTTCTAATCGTAGCTAGCCGGCTTGTAAGAAATGCATCGCTTAAAGGATTACACTAGAATTTGAACGACGATATCCCAAGTAATGAAAAGAAAATCGTTCTACTAACACAATTTAAATTGGCACCATACTGGGTAAGCCAATCAAATCCTAAAATCACATCAAATTCAGACATTGACAAAGATATCAGGTCTGCCGAAAGATTTCTACCTTCCAAAAACTTGCTACTTCTGGGATGATCTCATTCATCCAGACCTGTCCTAATGGTTCTTGCTACCCTTGAGCTGACACCACATAGTATCCACCACGTGGAACTCAATCGTCCTTACGCATATGCCCACGTTTACCACCGTTGTAGTAAACAACACCTGATTGGTCCAAGTTTCTGGGAGCTCGACAGTCTCTAGCTAGGTGCCTCGGTATCCCACAATTAAACACCCACCTATCTCTCTTATAAGTGCAACTGGTGCTGCATGAAAAGGTGGCCTCTGCTATCCGAGTTATTGAGGTTGGGGAAAAGACAACAGAGGTTTCCTCACTCCATCCCAAGTACGATTATTTTCCTGTACAACTACTTGGGGTCTCCATCCTGGGATCCTTTGTAGCGGGGCTTGGAAATTCCTTTGCTTTCAATTTCTCAGTGGCGGGGGTCGTATCATTGCTTATCTCTGAACCTGCTAGCCATCCTACATTAGACTTGCTGCCAGTCTAACCAGTCCTTCAAACAATTGGTTCAAATGTCCCACTGTCATGTGCCTCAAATGCGAGCTAAGCCCTTGATGGAATCTCTTTATCCTTTTGGGAGCCATGTCCACCATATATGGAGCGAAATGGGAGAGACGTTCAAACTGCATGGCATACTCTCGCACCATTCAGCTACCCTGGACTAACTAAAAAATTCCTTCTCTTTCTAATCACGCTCGTCATCAGGGAACTACTTCTCTAAGAACCTTCCCTTGAAGACCCCCATGACATTCTTCTTGAAGCTTCCAGCCCCATTATTGTTTTTCAGACTCCCACCAATCTGCGATGACATATGTGAACTGAAATGTCACCAAACAATGCTTCTCCTGTTCATTATAATTGACAGCCTCAAAGATTAACTCCATCTCCCTGAGCCACTTTTCTGCTTTCTAGGGTTCTGTCAAACCATCAAACTTCTTAGGTTTCAATGCTAAAAAATGTTCCAGCAATTTGTCTCCTATCTGAGGTCCACTTGGATTGTTGTAGATATGGGTACTTCCCAAATGTTCCATACGTCTCATGAAAGCATCGAATACTCTCGGAGGATCCATCTCTATCGGAATGGGTACCCCATGCTTATGACGATTTCTAGCAGCTCCAGCCATAGTGCTGCGTGTGTAGTGTACATATAAAAGATCCATCATTGAGATGTTGATCTCATCCCAAACAATATCATACCTAACTATAGTAAAAGCAATGAGTAGATTGAGATCTCATATATTCACAGCAAAATTGTCTTGTATATATATCCACAATCAAGACATAAGCTTACAATATGCCATCACTATACAAGGTTACATATAAGCCGACTATCATATACAACTATCCCCCAAAATACCCAAAAGTTAAAAGTGGGCGTATACTTAAAGTGATGGAAAAATCGGTTTAATTTAAAAGTTTAAACACGCAGCGGAAAAGTCAAGTTATAAAAACTTAATGGCAGCCCAGGATTTACTACTCGTTAATTCCATAGATGCGCACAAGAGGGGACAAGAGTTATACCTTAGTGTCTTGAACCCAATTCTGATTTTCTTTAACTTCCAGCAGCTTCCACTAGATGGCCTTCACTCTTATGACTCCTATGGATGCTCGCAGGAAGGACTAGGGTTGGTGGGAACCCTAATGAAGAGGAAGGAGAAGGTTTGGTGCTCTAAAACAGTTTCTGCAGCTTCTGACGTTCAAAACGACGAACTTCTTTTCCAGAACGCAGCTGCCCTATTTATAGATTCCCAGAACCGACCTAGACTTCGAGCGATCGAAGATCTTCGATCGATCGAACGTTCGATCGATCGAACCATTCTCGATTGATCGAGACTGCCAAAACTTCAATCGATCGAACATACTTCAATCGATCGAACTTGTCTTGACAACTTCCTCATGTGTCTTTCCAAGTATCCTGGTGGAGCTAAGAGTGGGACCTCCTAGGCTCTTTATTGTTGGCTCAGACCAGTTTGTTAATTACCGTGACCAAACTCTTCGATCAACAAACTAACTAACTGGTCAGTTAACGTTTACTCCACTATAAAATGATAACTGAACTCCAACGCAAAAGAACATATCCGAAGCGATAACTAGACTTGTGTGTTGTACAAATGTCCCTCTACCTTCAGCATTCGTAATCATATTCAGGTAGTCGGATAACTGTTACTGTCAACCTGAATATCGATTACTTCTTGTATTCCTTGAGTCCCATTCACCTCTCATGATTACCAAACATGTTGATAACTCTTATCAACAAGACTGCAGTACTCAGTAATCGACTTGGTGACATTCTCAAGGGAATGCTTACTCTGAAACAGAGGGTAGATTCTGTCTTGACAATATATGTTCACAGCCCTATGAATATGACATACCCAAGATACCCAGGTGTTGATCTTCTATAGACCTCACTGATTGGTAAGTCAAAGCAGTCATATCCACAGTCTGTGTTCATAATCGTCTCAAGATTGAGAACACGTACCTTACACAAGTTATGAGTTCCTATCGACTGATTGACAGCCTTGAGTGTCAATAGGAAAGCTCAGGTCCGTCAATGCACTATAAGCACTAGCATATTAACTAAGAGTTACACTCTAGTGATTGAGATTGATCACTCCATCCAATTGTAGTTAATCATGCTACAGTGTAAACCTGATGAGATATCCTAGTCTCATCATCCACTGTGACATGTTCTATGTAAAAAAGAATAGCAATTCGTATCTCACTTGTATGTATCTCATACATACACGCATTACTTACTATGATACTTAAGGATAACAATCATCTCATGAAAGAAACATACATAACAAAATGTAAAGTTGATATCCATATATTAAAATGTCAATGTCTCCTATATAAAGTAATGGTTTGAGGGCACAAACCCAACAAACTCCCACTTGCACTCACAACCATACATGATTACATCTGAGACCTAGACTATCTAGATGACGATCAAAGACCTTCTGTGGCAAAGCCTTTGTAAACGGATCATCAAGATTGTCAACGGTGGCAATCTTGGTGACAGTCACATCTCCACGTTGAACAATATCTCGGATAAGATGATATTTCCGCTCTACGTGCTTCCCTTTTCCGTGGTTCCTTGGCTCCTTGGACTGAGCCACTGCCCCACTATTATCACAATAAAGCATAATAGGTGACAATGACGCTGGTACCACCTCGAGCTCCATAAGGAACTTTTTGAGCCAAACAGCTTCCTTTGCGGCTTCACAAGCAGCCACATACTTAGCTTCTGTAGTTGAGTCTGCAATGCATTTTTGCTTAATGCTCCTCCAACTAACAGCACCACCTCCCAAGGTAAAGAGATGTCCGGATGTTGACTTCCTCGAATCTTTATCTGACATAAAGTCCGAGTCAGTATATCCTACTGGAATTAACTCATTACCACCGTACATAAGCATGTAATCTTTAGTCCTTCTCAAGTACTTAAGAATGTGCTTAACGACTGTCCAGTGCTCTGGACCTAGATTCGATTGATATCTGCTAACCATGCCAACGGCAAAACAGATATCTGGTCTAGTGCATAACATCGCATACATGAGACTTCCAACTGCCGAAGCATATGGAATTCCTGCCATGCGATTCCTGTCCTCCTGTGTCTTGGGACACTGGTCCTTGGAGAACGCTAAACCATGCCTGAAAGGTAACAAACCTTTCTTCGAATTATCCATTGAAAACCTAGTTAGCACCTTATCGATATAACCAGCTTGGGACAATCCCATTATCTTTCGCTTGCGATCCCGAAAGAGCTTTATCCCAAGAATATAGCTTGCCTCTCCTAGATCCTTCATATCGAAAGTACTAGCTAGCCAAACCTTGACCGTTGACAATGCCGCTACATCATTTCCAATAAGTAGAATATCGTCAACGTAAAGCACAAGAAAGGCCACCACTTTCCCTTCACACTTCTTGTATACACAAGGTTCATCCAGATTCTGTATGAAACCAAACGACTTGACCGCTTGGTCAAATCGGATGTTCCAACTCCTGGATGCCTGCTTAAGCCCATAAATGGACTTTTGCAGCTTGCATACCAAGTTACCTTTCCGACCAGCTATGAACCCTTCTGGTTGTTGCATATAGATGTCCTCCTCAAGATTGCCATTTAAGAATGCAGTCTTGACGTCCATCTGCCAGATTTTATAATCTAGGCATGCAACAATGGATAAGAGTATTCTGATGGACTTGAGCATGGCTACCGGCGAGAAGGTTTCCTCATAGTCAATGCCCTCCCTCTGAGTATAACCTTTCGCTACAAGCCTAGCCTTAAAGGTCTCAACCTTTCCATCAGATCCTCTTTTCCTCTTATAGACCCACTTACAACCAATGGGTTTAATATTGGCTGGAAGTTCTACAAGATCCCAGACCTGATTAGAATCGATAGATTCTAATTCAGCCTTCATAGCTTTAACCCAATGTTCTTAATCAACATCAGCCATTGCCTCTTCGTATGTGGCATGATCAGATTCAGATTCTATGGAGACAGCTTCAAAAACTTCTCCTAAGAACATGTATCTATCAGGCTGGCTGATAATCCTCCCACTACGACGAGGTACCGGTGCAGAAATGGGTGAAGAAGTGGTATTTTCTTGATTTACATCGTTATCAACTGCGGGTTGGACTGAGGGCTCTCCTTCTATTTCTCTCAGATCTATCCTTCCCTTAGGTTTATGGTTCATGATATAATCATCCTCTAAGAAAACAACATTTGTACTAACAAACACTTTCTGTTCTCTTGGATCATAAAAATACCATCCATAAGTACCCTTTGGATACCCTACAAAATAACATACTTCTGATCTAGAATCTAACTTGCTCATCTTTCCTTTCAGCACATGTGCCGGACACCCCCATATCCAGAGATGTTGCAAAGAAGGCTTGCGCCCAATCCACATCTCCCGTGGTGTCCTGGGAACAGATTTGCTTGGCACTAGATTTAGTATGTATGCAGCGGTTTCCAAAGCATAACCCCAAAGGAATAATGGCAACTCTGAATAACTCATCATTGACCTAGTCATGTCTAAAAGAGTCCGGTTCCTTCTCTCAGCTACACCATTCTGCTGAGGCGTGTCAGGTGCAGTCAATTGTGACAGAATCCCATTCTGTACGAGGTGATCAATAAACTCATTAGAGAGGTACTCGCCACCTCGATCAGATCGAATGGCTTTGATATGTGAGCCCAATTGCTTCTCTACTTCACCCCTAAACTCTTTGAACTTTTCAAAGGCTTCAGACTTGTGCTACATTAGGTACACATATCCATACCTAGAGTGGTCATCGGTAAATGTTATGAAATACTTATAACCACCCCTTGCTCTAATATTTATTGGTCCACACACATCAGTATGAACTAATTACAACAATGCATTGGTCCTATTGCCCTTTGCAGGAAAGGGCCTTTTGGTCATCTTATTACCCTCTAAACAAGACTCACAGACTTCCATTGGTTCGAGAACCAAATCGCCTAAGATCCCTTCTTTGACTAGTCTGCCAATCCTATTTAGATTGATATGGCCAAGCCTCATGTGCCAAAGCCTTGTTGGATTAGTGGAAGGTTCTTTTCTTTTAGATGGTATAGTTACCATTGAGTTATTAAGTTCCAAGCAAGAATCTTTAGAAATATTGGGAGTAATCACATACAAACCATTTGATTTAACACCAGAACATATAAAAGAACTATTTCTTTTGATCACAACTTCAGTTCCAAAATGAAAAGAATAACCATTATTCGATAAATTAGAAACTGAAATTAAATTACGTCTCATTGAAGGGACGTAAAGTACATCTGATAAAATCAAAACTTTATTGTCTAGAAATTCTAAAACTACAACTCCTATAGCAACCGCAGAAACGATTGCGCTAGAACCTAGAGTAAGTACGATTTCTCCATCACTGCACCTCCTGGTTGATCTGAACCCCTGCAATGAATTACAGATATGGTTAGTCGCACCAGAATCAATGCACCAAGTGTTTGAAGTATCCGTAATAAAACTTACTTCAATCACATGTGATTCAATCATACCTTGAACTCTTGTAGCTAAGAATTCTGGACAGTTCCTCTTCCAGTGGCCCTTCTCTCCACATTGGAAACACTTTCCTTTGCCTTGGCCACCCACCTTTCCTTTGTCCTTACCTTTTCCCTTAGATTTTGCAATCTTAGGGACCGGTCCAACACTTGGACCACCAGTACCAGCCTTCTTCTTCCCTTTCTTTCCTTTCGGTGTAGATCGGGAAGAAGAAGCGCTTTTCTCAACGTTCAAAACGTTGACCCCCGGTTTGATCACCCCTTCCGCTGCCAAAAGAGAACTCATCAATTCGCTCATTGAAAAATTCATTTGATTCATATTATAGTTAAGTTTAAATTGAGCAAATGAAGGTGACAGCGAATTGAGGATCATATCAACTTGGGTTTGTGCATCGATGTTGGCACCTAGGGTCTCCAGCTCGTTTAAATAACCAATCATTTTTAAAACATGTTCCTTGACTGGAGTCCCTTCCGACATCTTTGCACTCATTATCTTTTGCATGGCTACCTGTCTGGCAAGCCTGCCATGCTCCCCAAACATCTTTTTCAGGGATGTGATAATGTCACTGGCAGAATCATTCGATTGGAATTGGTGTTGCAACACACCAGCCATTGAGGCCAGAATATAGCAACGAGCCATTCCATTCGACTTCTTCCATTTGTCGAACTCGCGTCTGGCAGCTGCCGAAGCATTTGCCGCGAGTTCTTCGGGGCATGGGGTGGTGAGGACATATATGTGATCCTCCACAGTTAACACGATGTCAAGGTTACGCTTCCATTCAGTGTAGTTGTTTCCAGTTAACTTATTTTGAGTGAGTATGGTGGCAAGTGGACTAAATGCAGATCCAGACATTATGATTACTAAAAATCAAACAAACAAAATAAATATGGATATCAGAATTTGACAGTTTGAAATAAAAGAATCCTTAAAACTCTTATTTTAAAACAAAGTCGCCGGAATATCGAAACAAAAGAATAAAGCCTCCGTGTGGTGGTCAATTTTCTATTTTTTGATTAATCAGGACTTGTCCGCTATGCAACTCTTGCAAAAACAAGTTATGACTCCCGATCCCTTTTGATCTCTAAGTTTCTAAACAATGCCCCGTGTGGGATCCCTTATCCATAGCTTAGCTAGTGTGTACCATTAACTAAGATCCAATCACAACCGTCTCAAGTAGCGCCTCCGTGTGGTGGTCACCCTCTAACACGTCTGATTGATCCTATCAAAAGAAGTTCACATCTAGTAACCAATAAGTAATGCACCCTCCGTATGGAATGATCACCCCTGACGAGGTGACACAGAATGCACTACTCATCTTACAGTGAACCGTTAATGGAAGATCGTGGGTGTCAATAAATAAGACCCTCTCCCACTAGATTTGGTAAATTAAGGATTTTGCTTTTTAGAAAAATTTGTTTTTATACATTACCCATAAACATCCAATGTTTACTAATGCGTTAAAACAAATTTTGAATCTTATTTTAGAAAACTTGTTTTACGTGCATGCAAGTAGTAACAATATAATTAAATGCCAATCACAACCAAGCACATAAAACAAAAAATTAAAATTGAAATAAAGACATCCAAACGATGCCTCTATCTCCCATGGCTCTATGTCCATAGAACCTCCTTTTTGGTTTGATCGCCTCCAGCTCCATCTTCATGGACAATGGCTCCTTGCTCCATCTTCATGGATTTTCTAATTCTATTACATTTGTCCTATGCTTCTTTCGAAGCTTACAATTTATCTAGAAATAGAAATAGCAACAACAAAATAAAAGGCTAGGGAAACCGGTGCGACTTTCCTTTTCGTTGGATTTAAGTCGCAGCGCCCTTTACATATGCCTTAAAACCAAACCAAACTTAAATTACAACATGCACCAATCTCAAACAATTTAAATACAAAATTTAAAAGTCTTGGTGCCATGGGAGATAGTGACTAAACTAGCTTCAAAAGGGTTAGTCGTACACGCATCCACACATACATAACAAATATATGTAACTATTGGAATACTTAAATGATTCACACAGTATATAAACTCTTTACATACTGAATTAGAACTTAAAACAGCATCTTACTTCTCTGTCACAGTTAGATCGATCGAAGACCGTTCGATCGCTCGAACCTTCGATCGATTGAACTCTGTTCAATCGCTTAAACTTTCTGTTTCATAGAATGATTTAAAAAATTTGCAGAATACTTTAAAAAATAAAGCTTTTAATTTCAAAACACCTTACAACTGTGAAACAGAGAGTCTGACAAAGAATCTGTCTCGATCGATCTAACTTCATTTGATCGATCAAACACCAAAAGGTTTCGATCGATCGCAGTATGTTCGATCGCTCGAGTACAGAGGATGTTCGATCGATCAAAACATGTTCGATTGATCGAACCCTCCTTGCATCCCATGCAATCACAGATTTGTATTCTGTTGCGATAACACTGCAGAAACAGATCTGTGATAATGCCGTTTCGAAAACAGTTCTAAAATCAACATGCAAATCAATATAGTGTTCCAAAAACGCATCTATAGATCCAAACGAGCGTGGCTCTGATACCAATTGATGGAAAAACCGGTTTAATTTAAAAGTTTAAACACGCAGCGGAAAAGTCAAGTTATAAAAACTTAATGGCAGCCCAGGATTTACTACTTGTTAATTCCATAGATGCGCACAAGAGGGGACAAGAGTTATACCTTAGTGTCTTGAACCCAATTCTGATTTTCCTTAACTTCCAGCAGCTTCCACTAGATGGCCTTCACTCTTATGACTCCTATGGATGCTCGCAGGAAGGACTAGGGTTGGTGGGAACCCTAATGGAGAGGAAGGAGAAGGTTTGGTGCTCTAAAACAGTTTTTGCAGCTTCTGACGTTCAAAACGACGAACTTCTTTTCCAGAACGTAGCTGCCCTATTTATAGATTCCCAGAACCGACCTAGACTTCGAGCGATCGAAGATCTTTGATCGATCGAACCATTCTCGATCGATCGAGACTGCCAAAACTTCAATCGATCGAACATACTTCAATCGATCGAACTTGTCTTGACAACTTCCTCATGTGTCTTTCCAAGTATCCTGGCGGAGCTAAGAGTGGGACCTCCTAGGCTTTTTATTGTTGGCTCAGACCAGTTTGTTAATTACCGTGACTAAACTCTTTGATCAGTAAACTAACTAACTGGTCAGTTAACGTTTACTCCACTATAAAACGATAACTGAACTCAAACGCAAAAGAACATATCTGAAGCGATAACTAGACTTGTGTAAGTACAAATATCCCTCTACCTTTAGCATTCGTAATCATATTCAGGTAGTCGGATAATTGTTACTGTCAACCTGAATATCGATTACTTCTTGTATTCATTGAGTCCCATTCACCTCTCATGATTACCAAACATGTTGATAACTCTTATTAACAAGACTGCAGTACTCAGTAATCGACTTGGTGACATTCTCAAGGGAATGCTTACTCTGAAACAGAGGGTAGATTCTGTCTTGACAATATATGTTCAAAATCCTATGAATATGACATACCCAAGATACCCAGGTGTTGATCTTCTATAGACCTCACTGATTGGTAAGTCAAAGCAGTCATATCCACAGTCTGTGTTCATAATCGTCTCAAGATTGAGAACACGTACCTTACACAAGTTATGAGTTCCTATCGACTGATTGACAACCTTGAGTGTCAATAGGAAAGCTCAGGTCCGTCAATGCACTATAAGCACTAGCATATTAACTAAGAGTTACACTCTAGTGATCGAGATTGATCACTCCATCCAATGGTAGTTAATCATGCTACAGTGTAAACCTGATGAGATATCCTAGTCTCATCATCCACTGTGACATGTTCTAAGTAAAAAAGAATAGCAATTCATATCTCACTTGTATGTATCTCATACATACACGCATTACTTACTATGATACTTAAGGATAACAATCATCTCATGAAAGAAACATACATAACAAAATGTAAAGTTGATATCCATATATTAAAATGTCAATGTCTCCTATATAAAGTAATGGTTTGAGGGCACAAACCTAACATAAAGAACCCTCCTCAGAAGTCGACCACGTCTGACCCATGAAATGAAGTCTTATCCTCTGGGGCAATCAACTCTCCCTCAGTTACATCTTCGTCTAATGGCTCGTCCTCTTCGAGGGGCTCATCAAGATCCTCTATTATAAGTCTATCCTCTAGGTTCTCAATATCACCCTCTGCAGCCTGTGCCATGGCCTCTGCCAACCCTGCCTCTCCAATCGAAAATCCACGGGGATGTACTGCCATCACATCCACCCACCATGCTACAACCTACACTACGTACCTAAGGAACGACAACATCATCTATAGGGTCCTCCTCAGCCACTAATATCCTTCCCTACTGGTAGATCCATCTCCTTAGGGTTCTCCCCTCATCATCCTCATCCTGGAATACCTCATCAGCTAGTAGCATCTTATCTGGTACAATATCCTCAACCCCGTAGCTCCTCATCAACTAACAAATCTCCATCGGGTATAATATCCTCTGGATCTTCCTCCTCCTCATCATCATCATCAAAAATTACAATAATTGGCGGAGGTATTGGCTCCTCTAGCTCTATCTTGACCTCGTCGCGGCCATCCAAGTCCTCATCATCACCTTCTAGGTCCTCACCATCACTATCCAAATCATCATCATCTGACTCAGCAACATCACCTACTATTCGCTCAACATCCTTTTGGGGGAGTGGTGTTGGTATCTGTGGAGGTGGCTCCTCTGGAAGTGGTGGCGGCATACGTGATACGAACCCCGCCAACAATGTGACGAAACCCATAACACGATTAATGCCTTAGACCATTCTACTGTCAGATTCAAATGGGAACCGCAACCCAACACCTATATCAGATGCGAACCTAGGTATAAAGGATGAAGACGCCACAATCAAGGATGGAAAACTCGATTGATAAGTCCAGGTATGAACGCCACAGAGTAAATATGATAAGTTCGAATAGTTCTTCAAAGAACTAAAGAGAAAACTCTCATTAATGATCAAAACTGCATATTACAAACCCTAAAACTGTTTAAATAGCTGAGGCTTACAGTTGGGCCCTATAAGCTTACGAAATATTATGCCCCAAAATAAATTCGCCCAAAATTAAAATAAAATGAAACTAAAGGAATAAGGAAAGTTCCATAGTTGGCATGCAAGCCTAACAGCAATTTAAGCAATTAAGAAAAAAATGACAATCAAATTCTCATTTTAGGAAAACTAAAATTTGACTTCAATCTTGAACTGCTGGATTATTCTTCTAGAACTTGAATTAGATTGAGACATCTTTGTGGACCAAGCTCCATAGGCCTCCACGAATTTTCTTGAGACCAAACTTCTTGAATTAGCCCATTGAGTGCCTCTTTGAACTTCTGTGCCCGAGCCCTCGTAACTAGTCCAATTGGAATTTGAACTGGTTCTCTTGAAGACGTGCCATGATTTGCATCAATACGTCTGACATTCCTAAGAAGATACGGATAAACACTTGGATCAAGCAATATTCCTAGTGACTCCTCCTCAATACATCTTAATGTATCCTTATGATAAATTGCCTCCACTCGAAGCTCCTCCGGATCCTCAGTCCTCAAGATATGATAATCGTGCCATAAGTCTGCCTTTAGAGTGGTCATGGCTCTCTGATAGATCATCCTGGTATAGTATGTTGGGTCAACTGGCTCCACATGACCCTCATGTATCCAATGCTCTCCGTACACATCTGGCACAAAAGTAGGCGTCATGCTACCTAAAAAAGAAACTATCTAATATAAGAACTACACTCTGAGACTCATATCTTAAAAACATAAACTTAGATGCTAAAGGTGTCGGATAATCAGTGAGCGCAAGCAAAATAAAAAAAAAACTTGGCTCTAATACCAAAAATCCTATCACGCCCCGATGTAGCAAAAATAGGAAAAATAAATTACATTTTTGGACTCGTAGGCCATGACTGGTGAATATCACTTGATTGTCCACACACAGTTCTAAAATATCAGAGATAAGAATGCAATAATTGGAATGCTAAACTGAATATAATAACTTAAACATAAGAGATCTTATTTCAAAACTCAACCATAGAAGTAAACTTAAATCCAAGTCTCTAGGCACACTTGCCAATTAAAACGTACATAGTCAAAATATAATATAAAGAATAACTAATCTAGCCCTAAGCTTCAAGTGGCATAGATGTTGTCATCAGCTTGGTGGTAATCCCCTTCTATCCCTTCTTCGGTGTGACAATCCCAGCCATAGCCTTCCTCCGGGTACTCCAGATAGTAGCCCTCATCAATGGGTATCCCACCTATACAACCATAGGTGTGGAAAGCTTGATGTGGGTATATCCAGTGGCATAAATGTTGTCAGTTTGGGGAAGCCGAGTGAGTAATAAACTAACAGAGTATCAAAACAAGAAGTCTTTAATAACATTTACATTAAGAAACAGTTCTCTCGACGCTCTCGTCTTAACATGTTCTGATACGCTATATGCCATTGATGAGGGCTACACTGTAGGTAACTCAATGACTTGACTTACACTGTTATGGACTAGGTGTCCATATTACTGACTCATTCTCCCATGCATGTCCAACCATACATTGCTTGGATGGATGGAAAAACTCCCTTTCCCAAAGATCTTGATTCTCTTTTCGATATCATAGTAATGGTCAGCCTGGTATGAAACCTCAGTTATCCCATTCTCGTAACATAATGATCAGCCTGGTACGAAACCTCAGCTATCCTATTCTCTATGACATTTTCTGGTACGGAGTGCCGACCGTTACATAATCACAACGTGCCTTGGTATCATCATACCGACCATTACACATAAACAATGTGCCTTGGTACCATCATACCGGCTATTACACATAAACAACGTGCCTTGGTATCATTATACCTGCCGTTACACATCTCAATCATCATATCTCTTTCCACAGTCAATGTTATCACTCGCCACAATAGATCATGATCTACACAAGAAGACTCAACCCAACTTAACTTGTAATCTCCTTGATCACTTAACTCATATCATATGAACAGACAATTAGTCTCCGCGACTAAAATGTACCAAACTATGCATGTCGGCTTCTCAGTATGATCACTCTTATATTAACGACTTACTTATTGACTGCCATTAGGTTTATTATTCAAACGTGTAGCTTCGTAACATACTAAGGTCTCATTCTAACATATTATGACAATAATAGAAAGCTCTGATAGACATGTGAACACATAATTACAATTTAACATGGATTTATAACATACTGCCTTAGTATACTCAATTTGACTATCTCAATAATCGATTGGGGAAAATTTAGTTCCAATCGATTAGTATTAATGGAAATCGATAGGTATCCAAAAGATGCCAATCGATTGGGAAAATCACTAATCGATTGGGACAAAGTTCAATCGATTGGACAAAGTGGTAATCAATTGGTACTTCATTTTCTTCACAGTGAACGTATTGAAATTATCGTTATGGGGCTATTCTCTTCGTACAAAAACTCATAAAAACATCTAACTAAGCTACTGTGTGAGTTTGAGGACTCACAAGTATGTGTATGTGTGGATACCGGCATTTGGGCCCACTCTTAATTTTAAAACAATTTTCAAATTCAAATTCAAATACAAAGAGTTGCCACTTAATTTTTAAAAGGAAAATTAAGAAACCATTTTAAAAGCAAACCAATCTTTTTGCGAAACCAAAGATAAAACTGGGTCCGGGGATTATGGAATGAGAGGGGAAGGAGCCCAGTGGACTAAAACACCCCCTCTCATCCTATCTCGTGATAGGCCTCTACTCAACATCCTTTTAATCGAATCAATTATCTAAGTGTGCCCCTCAACTAATACATATATACATATACATTACAAAAGCATGTTGAAAATGGTGTAAGATTGCTAACAATAAATATCATTCAAAATCATGTAATTCAATTAGCAAGCAATATGATATGCAATAGGGAACTAGAGAACTTACCCAGGATCCCGCCGCTAATATTAAACATGTGATGCATGCAAGAAAATAAAACCTAAGAAAAAGTCTCTAATCACATATACATATAAGGCAAGACCTAAGCTAAGGTGTCGCGCATGGAGTCGAAAATCAATTAAAATCAAAGAAGTAAATTAAACTAGAGAAGGGGTTGAGAAATTGTACCTCAAATGCGCTACAAAACAAAGGTTAGTACACATGCCTTGATCAAAAGATATCAAATAATCGAACCTAAGCTTCTAGAAAAGAATTGACGTACTTATGGATTCCTTCTAATTAGTTGAGAACATATCACCTCTATAGATATTCAAGTCTCAACTAGGAGCTAATGCAATGTCCATATAGAGGTAGTATAATCCCAACATGATTATATGGAACTCACAACTAGGTTCAATTAGGGACAAAACAACCTAGAGCTAGATCCTAACTACAAGTATAAATATACATAGATGAATTCATGGATATGTATAAGGACAAGCTATGAATTATTCACTAACTTGGATCACTTAGCCTCTGGATTTAAACTTAATTATCATTATTTAAAACATGATTTGGGTCCCCAAGCATTAGGAAACTATGTAAGTTAAAATCAATTAGATTAGACAAAAACAGTGAGTTTCACATGAATTACAGAGAGCAGACCAGACTTTCAAAAATATAAATAAAATACTTCTAACGGTTGGATCTTAATGATTTTTGAATATGTTAATCCTCAGTGAGTCTAGTTTCTAACCCAAAAAGAAAATCGAAGATCCAACGGTTAGATCTCTGGGAATAAGGAAAATATTAGACATCACTCAGGAATCTGCAACTCTCTGTCCAGAGTTTTGGCATGATTTTCTAAAAATAGTAAAAAAAAAAAATGAAAAACATTTTGATCTTTTTAGGGTGTTTTCCTAACACATTAAACTACTTATAAAAAATTATTTGAGGCTAATAAAACTTAATAAAGGCTCTGATTTGCTCATTTTACAACAAACTTACTGTTCTGAAACTTTGGACAGAGAGTAACATTCTCACAAATCATGAAGCCTAAACATCCTAAGTATAAGATTTCTGAAAAAAAAAAACTAAGAGTATGGTGATAGACATATGAGTTATGAATACCCTCCAATTGATCCCACTTAATTCTTATGGACCATGATTTAATTAAAAATCCTTGATCATAGTTGGTTAGTGAGTTCACTGCACTACGAATAAAATAATGTTCATGGTTTTGAACAAACTTGAATAACACTTAATTCCTCTCCAAAATATATGGTCCTTGAGGAGTGAGAGTTCACTTATCAATTCCCCTACCAAGTTGATGGTCCTTGGAGACTACTCAAAATTATTTGAACTTCATAGAATATAGAAATAATTCTATGAGATTCAACTTGAAGGATTCAAGTTATGGTTCAAAACTTGGACTCACAAGAACATATGGTTGCAATCATGACCCATCTTAATCTCCGCATAAATCATGAAATTATGGGAGACTAAGGGATCAACTCCAAAGAAACCTCATGAGGTATTAGAGATCTCATAGGTTCCCAAGGAAAGAACTAATGAAATGGAATAAAATCAAAGTTTTCTCTCAAATGCATGATCCTTGAGTAAATATGATTGGATCCACATGAACCTTCATAGAGTATAAAGGAAACTCTATGAGATTCTCAAGTTTGAAAGCTCTAAGTCATGGAATGAGACTTAAACCATCCCTAGCTTGTGTGGATGTAACAATGGTCAACCTACTCCCCATATAAATCATAGGATTATAGGAGACTAGAGGATGAAGCTTAAAGAGATTTAATGAGATATTGAAAATCTCATAAATCCATGAGAATAAACCAAACAAAAGAAATGAAATCAAAAGTTATTTAAAAGAAATTCAAGTCAAAACTCTTTTAATCTTAAATCCAAAACTCTATTAAGATCCAAATCAATGGGTAATAACACATAAAAATAATTCAATCACAAATTCTATGTTGTGTGTGATGAAATGAGGTAAGAAGAGAGGTTTTAAAAATATGTAACAATCCTAGAACTATGAATTTGTGATTGAATTAGCCTAATTTTTTATAAGATTGGGAAGTTACCTCTCATTACCTCAGGGAATTCTTGATTGTTGGATGAAAATCTTCCAAATTCTTCAATCCTTCTTCAAATTCTTCCAATTCTTCAAAGTTTTCTGCAAGAAATTCTTGTTTTCTCTCAATTCTCTCTCTAGATTTCAATGAATAACTCTTGTATATATGAAAAAGCTTCAAGTCCCTCACAACGGAGAAGAAGGCCTGCTTATATAGACCTCTCATCCAAGGGTTAATTGGGTAATTTCAGGTGAAAACCCATGTGCAAGAATATTCCATACGTATTTAAGATAAAGCAGTCTGTTACAGGGAGCGGCACTCACTGAGTTGTCTGCGGCACTCAGTGAATGCCGGCGCGGCACTCAGCGAGTGCCGCCAGCCTTCTCGCGTGCCGCGGCTAACAGAATTTTCACCTTCTTTAAATTTTCCAATTATTTCTTAACTTATACTTAATTACTAATGTATCTACATGCCAATATACTTATATACTTTAGTATATTATACCAATATACCAAATGTATATCGATATACTTCGTATTTTTGTGTTTTTTTTCTTTTCTTTTTTTTATTGTCTTTTCTTTTTTTCTTTTTCCTTTTTTATTTTCTTTTCAAAATCCTTATACTTCATTTTTTTTAAAATTATTTTCCAGATTGCCTTTCTCATACGTACTTTGATACCCAGGTTTTCCCCGAATCACCCAATTCTTTCTCTTTTCCATTTTCAATTTTGAAAACTTAATTTAAAAAACTTTCAAAGACTTGAATTCTTTGGAAAATCTTTGAACTTCACCGGTCATTGTCGTCATAGGTCTTCAGAGGTAACCAACCTCTGGATTCGACGGTTGGTCAAAATTGGGGTGTCTACAATAGGTGTGGTGGTGTGCTTGACAAGCTTGAAAGCTTGAGCTTTAATGGTGGAGCTTTCACCTCTCTTCTCTGTCTCTCTTCTCTATCTCTTTCTTTCTCTTTTCTTGTTCTCCATCTTCTGTCCTTTTTCTTCTCTAAGTGAGAGTGCGTGTATGTGAGAGTGTGAAGGTGTGTAAGTGTGTATATATATGTGTATATATGAACATATATATGTATATGGATATGGATATATGGAGGTCAAGGGAATCAACCAAACAGGCTGGGGATAAGTTTAGGTTAGTATTTATAGGCCAAGGACTGCCTTCAAGAAGCAGGTGGTGTCATCGTCGCAGAAAATGCTTGGAGACCAAGTTCAGTGACTGCCAATCGATTGGGATCAGTGGCAATCGATTGGGAATAAAGCGGCTAAAGGCAATTGATTGGTATATGTGGCAATCAAGTGGCATCCTAAAAGTGTCAATCGATTGGGACATCATGATAATCGATTGGTATCCAAACTTTACCAAAGATAGATTAAGACAAGTGTTATCATAGAAGTAATGTATATGTCACAATTACAGTGAAAATATGGGTATTACACAACAATATGGTCTAACTCAAGTTTTACAACAAGTCTAGGGAAATATATCCCTCACAAACAATTAACAAGCTAATAAGCATATTCTGGTGACTTGACTTATATTCATCACACTTCAGACCTAATGAGCTGCCTGGTATAGACGAATACTTGCGCTTGTGCATTTTCAATGGCTTATAACCTTACTTTGTCTATACTTCTTGGATCAGTTTATAGCAACCACCTACTTTGTCCTGCAAAAATTACATAGATCACAAAAAAAAAAAAAAAAAAATCAGACAGCAAACAAATGAGCTGACAAAATTAAAATTCAATGTGGAAATTCTCTACAATTTACAAACATAATAAGAGAATTAATGGGGATATAATGCACAAACCTTGCTCATTTTGAGCACACCCATTAGCTGATTTTGATAGTCCAATGTATTACAAGGATCCAACTCTTTGATAACATATGACATTGTTGCAGTAGCTAAAACAGATGGGAGATAACTTGCAAAACTTGCATCTACAATCAACATTCAATTCATTGTTGAATATTAATACAATATTTAGATTCTTTATTCTGTTCCTCATTTTTGTCAACAGAGATAGGATATCAAAGTAGAGAGAGCTGTTTGATATTGCTTACCCATAGGGCCACAAGATAGTCACTGGTTGAATCTTCCATTGACGACTAGAAATCACCAAAAAAGCTCCATTCTTTGAATAATCTTAGCTTCAAACACAAACTTTGAATCCTCCACCTAAAACACAAATAAAAAAAGGAAAAAATTAAAGAAGGCATTTTCACAAACACCTACTTTGCATAAAAAAAAAAGACTTACTTGAAGGTCTAAAAGAAGGGGCACTTGGGGTTTCCTCAACTTTAATAGATAGAGACAAACAAGCCACAACAGCTAATTGGGTCATCCATGGCTTATCTCTCTGAAAGGGGAGCCAAAGCCAGAGCCGGAGCCGGAGCCGGCCAAGAGAGAGAGAGAGAGAGAGAGAGAAGAAGAAGAAGAAGAAGAAGAAGAAGAAGAAGAAGAAAGGGAAGAGAGAGATAGAAGACATACAAGGGAGGACAGCACTGGTGTGGGCTAGAGACAGCTCCAGCGATCAATGGCCATAGCTCCGGTAAAGACTGGGCTCCAGCAACGGCTGGGGCCTTCTTCTTTCGCAGGGGTCTGGGGAAATTGGGGGAAATGGGGGGAAATGGGAGGGAGCGAATTAGGTCATTAGTTGTAGTTTAGTGTGGGACCCACATAAATATTGATTTTTTTTTGCTTAGAAGGGTTTGTGGGTCATTTAATGGGTCATTTAGTGTGTATATGTATCATTGTTGTAGAAAAAACCTTGTTTTTCACTCCTAATCTAAAACAAGATCTGATCACCACGTCTCTTCATATCTCTCGTCTCTTCTTTCTCTCTCCTGACTCCTTGGATCGTCGCATAATCGCTCCCCATCATCCTCGAGACTCATCGGCTTGCCCCGCCTTGTCGACGAATGCGATAGGCGGGGGAAGGCTTCAAAGATTTTGGGAACCGATTCAAGCTCCTCTAGGTTTGGGTACTGAAATCCAAAACTTAAGAAGAAAGACTCAGATATGTGTGGTCTTGTATGGTGATCCATACAAACAATTGTAATTAAGGAATTATAAATTGGGTGATCTATTTACCATTTTTCGAAAAAAAAAAAATTTGGGTGAATCAGATTACTAATTATCGATGAGATTGGACAGGTATTGGAAATTCAGTGCATTTCTTATGAAATGCTATCTATACTCTTTAAGAATCCAGAATCTTTGTTTTATTCACTTTTTGATGATTTGATTGATAATTAGGTAAGTTTATTCTCTTGTGTCATAGTTTGATGTCAGAGTGTATTTCATTTCACACAAATATCCAAAGTTTTCAGGATTTTCAATTACACATAAAGAAGTTTAGGCCTTATTTTGATGTGGTGTTGGGTGCTAATTTTATCACCTATATTGCAAAGTTTTAAGAGTCGGACTGGACCGACTGGTTCAATTATTGGACCGTCGACCAGTCAGTTTTCCAGTTTGGTTTGATCTGGTAAATCATTTTCCACATATAACCACCAAAAACTAGTGACCTATACATTTGACTGGTGAACTAGAAAACTGGTCACGGTTTTTGTTAGCCGACCGATTCGTTCAGACATGGTCTCCTTCATGTATGAAAAGAAAAAAAAAATAGAAAAGTGGAAAAGCTAGGTTTCTTCCCCTTCACATGTCAGTCACCATAGCCTTGTCATGGCCTCTGCCTCACCGTCCCACTCTTTTTCTCGGCATGGATCTGTGAAGAGGAAAATTAGGAAATGTTTTGCCTTCCTCTTCTCTCTCTCTCTCTCTCTCTCTCTCTCTCTCTCTCTCTTCGTCTTTTCTTATTAGAGTTAATCGCTAGGTGGTTTTCGGGGGGGGGGGGGGGGGGGGAAGAAAACTGAATCATTTATTATTTTGGGAGTTGGTGTGGACAGTTTGAAATTGATCATTAGACTTCATGTGATTCATTTGCAGATTCTGCACAAAGTGTCCTTTGACACCAAATAGTACAAGAGACATGACAAAGAAGAGGAAATTGTATGATATATGTATGTATCATACATTTTAGTGGATTTGATCCCAAAATAGTATAGTTTGGTCCCAACAAATTGTAACATGAAAACCATTTTAGTTTTAAAATTAACATTTTTGATCAAAGTTATAATATTTGATTTTTTTAATTATAAGTAATTATAATGAATGTATTATTAATTAATTATGACATCACAGTTTGATTTCGGTTCACCCGACGATTGAATTGATAAACGGTCATTTTTCCGGTTTGATGAACGGTCTAGTTTTTAAAACATTGCTATATTGATAGTTTCAAAAGGGGGCATTGTACTCTTGTAGAACTTACTTTCTTATTGATTTGGCAATTTTCTAGGGATGCTTTTCACTAGGTACCACCACTGACCATTATTTTGAATTAGAATTTAATTTATGACTTTGTGGATTGAGATTTAATTTGCAAATTTGGGAATTTTACGAACGTTCTATGTCACGCTCCAGAGCAGCAAAAATAGTGAAAAATAAATTTCTTTGTTTTGGGTCCATAGGGAATGACGGGTGAATGTCACTAAATTTCCCACACCATACAGTACTAGTCCACTAGAAGTAACAAGAATAGTAATAATATTAAACTGAATAAATATTACAAAGGTTCCAACTATTACAAAATCATCAGAGTGCACTTGAGGAATTATAACAGGAAATATAAAAGGTCTGAAAGTAACAAATACCCAAGTACCAATTATTTCAAATTCCAACAGTAATGTAAAGTAGAAACATAAGCTAATATTCGTCGTTAGATCATCAGCTGGTGTAAACATAGTCGTCAGTGTAATAGTCTTTACCGGTGTATCCATCATCAGTGGGGCCACTCTGCATACTCCTCCTTTGGGTAGTAGCCATCGTCATAAGCTCCATTGCCTGCATCAATAGGGACAGGGTAGTCTGGACGGGGAATATCCAGGCATAAACGCTGTCAGCTTACTTCAGCTGAGTGAATAGAAACTCCTACAGTACCATAGGTATATCATAGTCAGTAGTTTATGAACGATATTTATAAGTTCTTCTAATAATTTTCTTCTCTTTATTCCAACCTTATTAATTGGTTATTCACATCTCTTATACCAGAATGTGGAACGTCAGACTTATCAAATAAAAGACTTGATTGTAATACACCTAGATACACCAATGCTCTATCTACCATGTCACTGCAAGTCATGGATACCATCTATCGCGTAACACCACAAGTCATAGAGGCCATCTATCGCGTGCACCACTAGTCATAGACAACACGCCAATCCATCCCCCGCATTGAAGGACATATGCTCAGTCCACCGTAAGTCAGGAATTTAATGCTTTGAGTAAAGACACATCAATTCTATAGCCATGACTAATCTCTATTGACATATTCCCAACCACCGTGTGTCACAGACACATTCGTTTGAGAATGTATGCCTCCCGTAACCATACCAGGACCTAGGGGTGAAAGCAAAACCGAATAAACCGAACCAACGAACCAAACCGATCGGTTTTCATGAGGTAGGTGCAGTGTAAAACCGAAAGCCGAACCAAAAATTAAGCCTAAAACCGAAAAAACTGACCGAAATCGAACCGATCGGTCGATGAAACCCCCCCCCCCCCCCGCCAAAACCGACCGAACCAAACCGATTTCACCCCTACTAGAACCTAAAAAACCTACCTACCGTTTGTACAACTATTGATACACAACAATCTCATGTGGCCTGACTGCTCTAATTGAAATGAACGAATTTATCAAACTTGATTAGAATCAACCAATATTAACGTTTGATCTCGAATAATTTACTCACAATGGATTCTCATTACTGCGTCCCATTATCTCTTTATTCATTAGTTATCGCATATAGGAAGTATGTATTGATATATATGAACCGCTAAACAGTATGTATTATAGGCCTGGCAAATGAGTAGGCCTGGGCGGTTCGGTCCGGGCTGAAACGGGCCGGGTTAGAGTCGGTCTCATATATAACTTGGCCGGGTCGGCCCGGGTTCGTTTAGATAAACCCATTTTTCTTCCCAGGGGCATTGGGGTCAGGCTAGTATATAACTAAAATGAGCGTTCAACATAACACCAAACACACCATGCCAGAAAATGATTTTCCCAGTTACCATTACCAAATCCAGAATCGTTCAAACCCATAAAAAAATCTTGTAGAAAGGAATGACAGAAAAGTGCACAGAGGAGGCCTTCAAGTTGCTGCAATCTTTAGTTCTGGGCCCTGAAGATGAGAGAGAGAGAGAGAGAGAGAGAGAGAGAGTATGATTCTTTGAAAAGGTAATGAGAGGGCAAGTCAAAGAGAGGAGATGAAATTTTAAGAAAGAGTTGAAGAGGAGAGAGAAGGTTGAGAATCTGATTTTCTTTCGGCCTTTTCTTCCACTCTTACTATGTATTCTTGTACTATATGATAATAAATTTTTTTTTCTAGGAAATATGATAATAAATATTATTATAATACTTAGCTTTTACCCTGTGTCAGTTACTTTACATTTTTCGTGTATGTATATTGTAGAATAGTTTACGATAATAAATATTATTATAATACTTAGCATACTCTTTTTTATATTATATTTTCTGTCATCACTTTTTCACTTCTCTCTAGATTAGTACTGTTATTACTTTTTCACTTTTCTCTAGGTGAGTACAGAGTGTGGGTTTTAAATTTTAGATTTACAACGGGCCCACACAAACCTGATAGTTAAAGTAGCTTAGCCCATTTCGGCCCGATATAAAAATCCTATCAGCCCCAGATATAATGTGTTGCGGGTTGTACCGGGCTTTCTTGTGATTCGGGCTCATGATTGCCAGTCCTAATGTATTATAAACAAAAGGAAATAACCATATTCTGTTAAGTTCAATCGATTGAACCTAGTTCGATCAATTGAAGAAAAGTGGGTTTGATTGATTGAAGAATCTTCAAGCGATTGAAGTCAAGGAGGTCTCGATCGATTGAAGTTATTTCGATCGATTAAGACTCTAGTGGTTTGATCAATTGAACTCAAATCGATCGATTGAACGTCATCTTCTCCGGAGGTTCTGGTCGGTGAACGTCCAGAGTTGTTAAGGGGGTGTTTGGGATCAATATTTACGTCCAAAAACTTGTAAAACAATATACTAATCCTTCTTTTTTTTTTCCAATTAATTTCATACCTTCTGCCAAATATTTGATGGATTCATCTATATTATCGATTGATTAAGAGTTTAAGATTACTTCTCTTTATAAATAAGAATCATTTAGAATACAAGTATGCTACAGAGTGAGTTTAGAACTCATCGAACATCATTAAGGCACGTTTGGCAAACTTCGAGCTTGAGCTCTCTCTCCAATGGCCTCCTCTCTCTCTCTTTCTCCTCTGTCTCTGCCTCAGTTTCCTTTTTCTTCTATTCTTCTTCCTCGTCCTCTTCTCATCTATCTGTTTGTCTGTTTGTTTGTCTCTCTCTCTCTCTCACAGATAAATTCTATACAGATTAGAGTGTGTGTATATATATATAACAGTCTCTTTCTCTCTCTCTAAACTCTCAAAAATTGGGCAACCAAACACACACAGTCGATATATACATATATTTAGGGAAAGGATGAGGTACAAGGTGGCAGTCTAGCATAGAACTGAGATAAGATATTGTGCTATGTTCAATCAATTGAAGCTTCTTCGATCGCTTGATAGCAGATCAGCCAGGTTTGATTGATTGAGACCGAGTTGATCGATTAAAAAAGGGGACACGTAATAAATTCATGTTGGTAGGGTTTTGATCGCTTAAATAGGGTTCAATTGCTTAAAAAAACATATAAGTTTGATTGCTTAAAATGACTTCGATGGATTGAAGGTAAGATTTCAAGTATGGTCAAGGGAAATACACCGAATCTTGTGTATTATTATATACTTAAAAAATACAGGGTATTACATCATCTACCACATATTAAAAAGATTTTTCCCTCAAAATTAGATGCAGCAGAGTTAAAACAAAATGGGAAACTTCTCTCGCATCTTTGACTCTAACTCCCACAAAGCTTCTCCTTCATCATGATGCTTCCACTGAATCTTCACCAATGGGATTTCTTTGTTTTTGAGCTTCTTGATCCCATGGTCTAGAATCCGCACTGGTCCTTCATTGAATGTCATGTTGTCATTAACTTCCATATCTTTGAAGTTGATCTCGTGCACTGGGTTATGGGCACATTTCCTCAGCATACTATTGTGGAATAGGTTGTGAACTCTTGACATCTTCGGTGACAATATAAGTCGATAAGCAACCTTTCCAACACGCTCTAGGATCTCAAATGGTCCAATGAACCGTGGCAATAGCTTGCCTCTCTTCTGACCAAATCTAACGATGCCTCGAACAGGTAAAACTTTAAGCAGCACTTGATCTCCAACTGCGGACACCAAGTCCTTGTGTCGCTTGTCAGCATAACTCTTTTATCGGGTCTGAGCTGTCTTCATCTTCTCGCATACGACCTGGATCTTTTCACTAGTTTCTTGTACCATTTTTGGTCCAAGAAGTTGAGTATCTTCGACTTTAGCCCAATAAAGAGGTGATCGGCAAGGTCTTCCGTATAAAGCTTCAAGCGACGCCATTTCTATGCTCGCATGGTAGCTGTTATTATAGGAGAACTCGATCAGCAACATGTGCATCTCCCAAGAACTCTCGAAATCAATAAAGCAAGCGCATAGCATATCTTCCATCACTTGATTGACTCGTTCCATCTGACCGTCGGTCTGTGAATGAAAAGCTGAACTCAAGTTTAGTGTAGTTCCCATCGCTATTTGGAGACTCTTCCAGAATTTTACAGTAAAGCGCGAAGATTTAACACGATAGAAACAGGTACACTGTGTAACTGCACAACTTGCTATAGATACATCCGACTTAAACATTCAACTAGATACGTCATGCTGTAGGCAATGAAATGCGTCGTCTTTGTAAGTCGATCCATGATTACCCAAATAGCATCATGGTTTGTTTTAGACTTCGGCAAACCTACCACAAAAACCATAGTGATTTGTTCCCATTTTCATTGGGGAATCAACAATGGTTATTGAAGTCTGAGCGATTTCTAATGCTCTGCCTTTACTTGCTTATAGGTAAGACATTGAGATACATACTAAGATACTTCCCTCTTCATTCCTTTCTACCAGAAATTTCTCTTCAAGTCCTTGTACATCTTTGTACCTCTAGGATGAACATTTATTCGTGACTTATGTGCTTCATTCAATATTTCTTTTTGGAGATTTTCTTCGTCAAGTACACCGAGTCTAGCTTCACATCGTAAGGCTCCGTCTATACCAATACTCCAGACTTCTAGTTCTTTTGCTGACATCTTTGTCAACCATAACTTCAAATCCTCTGTCGTCTGTTGAGCCTCTATGATACGGCTAATCAAAGACGACTGATTCCACAGGTTGAAGGTCAAACTTTGCTAAAACCTCTAATGCTTTCCATTCTCAAATCAATAATACAGTAATTATTAATCGAGGTTGACTGCTCAGAGCACCTGCTACGACATCTGCTTTGCCCAGATGGTACTGTAAGGAGAAATCATAATCCTTAAGTAACTCCATCCTTCTTCGTTATCGCATATTCAACTCCTTCTAAGAGAACAAATACTTCAAGCTCTTATGATCGGAAAACAAATCAAACTTCTCCCCATACAGATAGTGTCTCCATATCTTTAATGCAAACACTATAGATGTTGTGGACACCGAGAGAATGCGCGTTGAGAGGGGGTGGTCCTGGCATTTTCCCTCAATAGTGTCCCGGGACAGAATCCAAGGAGCACACTTAAAGAGAAACTAGAACTTCATCACGCGATCCAAGAGACAAAGAGTCGCCACCTAATTTTTATTAGGAATTAGGAAACCCAAGTTTGACTCGCCTAAAATTAAATAAGGTTACTCGCCCTTCACTACCAGAAACTAGGTTCGGGGGTCTTGGTACGAGACGGGAAGGAGTCCAAGTAGGACTAAAGCACCCCCTCCTCACCCTACCGAACGGTAGGCCTTGATTCAAATATTCTTGTTCTTAATTCATAATTGGTGTTGTTTCCTCAAATATACTAGATAATATATACACGTCAAAAAAGGAACATGCAAGGAAAATCATGTCAAGAGATTAAATCAAGTAGAAGTCGGATGTACATGAAATACAAGAGAGAGGTATACTTACAATGGCTAGTCCCGCCTGGGACCAATGCAAATAAAGGAAACGTGTAATGCAATCATGCAACAATCCTAGATAAGATATTCTCTGAAGAAAAAAAACAATCCTAGATAAGATGCCTCTAACATAGGGGTGTGTTTCGGCCGGAACGGATCGGAAACACCCCTTTCGGAAAAAATTCCGAAATTTTCGGAAGCCAAAAATGCATTCCGAATTCCGTTCCGAAATTTCGGAAATTCCAAAATTAGTTCCGATTCCGAAATTTCGGAATTTTCGGAATTTTCGGAATTTTTCGGAATTTCATCAGATTCGGAATTTTTCGGAATATTCGGAATATTTTCGGAATTTTTCGGAATATTCGGAATTCAAGATTAATGGAATTTCACTTGAGACTTGTAGGCCTTTTATAGAAGCACATCACACCCCCTCTTTTATGTTTTTTCGATGTGGGATGAACACAATTTTCGGAATATTTCGGAATATTTTCGGAAAAGTTTCGGAAAATACAATTTCGGAATATGTTCGGAAATTTTTCGGAATTTTTCGGAATATTTTCGGAAAAGTTTCGGAAAATGCAATTTCGGAATATTTTCGGAAATTTTTCGGAATTTTCGGAATTTTCGGAATTCTAAAAATAATTCCGATTCCGATCCGATTTTTTTCGGAATTTTCGGAATTCGGAAAATCGGAATTCGGAATGCATATTCAGTTGCCAAAATCGGAATTTTTCGGATCGGAATCGGTCGGAATCGGAATTTCCGTTCCAAATGACACCCCTACTCTAACATATAAGCATATAAACGAGGACTATCCTAAAGGAATTGTGGTGTTGAAAATAAAGTTGTAAACCTAGAAAAATTCTAAGAGAAAGGATAGAGATAGTACACGATACGTGGGCACTAAGCTACATGTAGATGAGACAAACCCATAAATCGAAGTCCGGATGTAAGGCATTCAATTCGCTGCACTAAGACACCAAGAAATACCCAAGCATTGCAAAAATACAAACAAACAAATGATATGCATGATAAACAAGAGGAAGATGTCGTCAATCAAATTTCCAGATTCAGCAACCTCTAATGAATCCTATCAAAAGTGGTATTAAACATGAGCTGAGTTAAAACCCTTTTACAGAAAGTTAGATACATGTCTTAGGGAGCTTCTCCAAAAAGTAGAACCTCTTTACTATTTTTAAAGTTTGAGAAAAAAAAGTTTTAGGAACAGTGGATTAGGACATTCCGCAGTTCTTGTAAAAATCATAATTAATTCTAAAAAAAATCATGTGAAGCTCTATTTGGTATCAAAAGAAAGCTATTTCATTATAGTTTATGACAAAAATAATTCCTGGATTTGACATTATATTAAGGTTTCTAAAAAGTTGTTTTAAACAGACTCTATATTCTGGAAGTTTGGTATCATTTGACAAAGGAATGCAAAACATAATAGAAGTTCATGAATCATGTTAATCAAGTTAATCTAAGCTTTTAATCTCTCATCGATTTATCTTAGATAATTTCTAAACCAAGTTTTATTCATCAATTGTTGTTGAGTGATCAAGATATGACCATTTTGTATATAAACCATGATTATAGTTAAACTTAGAAAATTCCAGAATAGTTGTATCAACTTCAAACGCTTGGAAAACAATCTTAACTCAATTGTATGCTCACGATTTTACATCAGCATATAGATACATGAATTAGAAATCATCCTCAAAAAGCGGATCATCGATAACTATCATTGATTTTCTGAAATTCAAATACAAAGAGACTATGCTCAAATCTGTCAACCGATTTCTCAACAATTTCTAAAAATAGCATATAGATCCCAGAGGTTCTCAAAACGGATCGAATGAAAGCTAATTTATCAAAGTTTACCTAGAAAATTTGAAATCCATCAAACTATGGTTTTTGATGGACCAAATCTTATGGACAAAACTAATCTCTTTTGCTGAATTTTATCAAATTCATTTTAAAGTGTGATGAAAACATCTTAGGTGATGGTTGAAGCTTATTAGAGAGATCAAACTCATAGATTAACTTAATTATCATGATTTCCAATCAATTTAGCCCTCAAGTTCTATGAAGAACTTTGGATCATAGATCAAAAGGACTTACAAATATCCTATTGGAGATGAAATTTAATAGGAATTCTAGGTAATAGGAATAATCAAGAGATAGGTATGAACATAGGAACCATCCTTCTCATGGATCATACTTCCAAACCATTATAGAATTCAAAATAGATACATATATAAAATCATGCATGCATGGATCTAAACTAAAATAGAAGAATGAAATCAAAATTGAGAAACAAAGTGAAAATCAATCTCTTATTAAGAATTATCAATAAAATCAGAAGAGACTTAGATCTACCTATGTGAGTGTGTGAAGAACAAGAGAGGAAGAAGATGAGTGTTCTAATAAATAAAACTAAACTAGATCCAAGTCTTATAGATCTATATGTAAAAGTAGGCATTAGAGATGAATAGTGATGTCTACCTCTTGGAGGATTCTCAATTATGCAATCAAAATTGATTTGAAGAGTCTTCTTCTTCAAGTATTCTTCAAGTTCTTCAAGCACTCATCCATGGAAGTTGAGGGAGGCAATTGATGTCAAAATTGTTCTCTAATTCTCTAATCTAATTATCTTAAGATTAGTTTAGAAAATTTTTAATTTATAATTCACTTCATCTCTCTAGAAATCTCTTAAATTGAAAGTATTTTGCAAGTATATTCAAGGTATCCTTAAAGCTTCTTCAAGATGATCTCTAGATATTCCAAGGTGATCTCATATGAGATGAATGGGATCTATATATTGAAAACATTAACTCTTAAGTTTCAGGGTTAAAACAGGATTTCCAGAGATCAGAAAAGGGTTAAAATGGTCATTTCAGTGCCTAAAGGCAGTTTCCAGGCAATTTCCTCATAGTGGGAACCTCCTGGAAGGGTCTAGAACTAGAAAAATGTGATGAAGAACACCTCTTATAGGTGGCGGTTATGGTGGGAACCACCACCCCACATATGGGACACGCCACCTACATTTCTTGTTCCCCTGTTTGCTCTTAAGCCCTGTTTCAAAAATTATGTGTAAAGCTTTTCTAGATTTTTGTAAAAATGATTTTTGGTGTCCAAAATCGTCCGTTTATGTACCATTAGAAAGTTGTTGAGTTGAATTTCAGTATAGAAATATTCCAGGAGGTTTTGTCATGGGAATTGAAGTCCAATTGAAGCTCGAAAGTCCCCCGGAACTTTCGTCATCTTTTTTAAAATCAAACGACTTCTTTTTCAAAATTGATTTTAAATGTGCGTCAATTTTGAACTTTTCCTTCAAATTGAATCTCTGGATACCTAGAATACTATGTTTAGAACACTTCATGTTCATTTAACCCTGAGTGAATATGAATTCTGTGAGATTTTTTTGATAAAATCGTAAAATTGGAATTTATGCATGAAAAAGGGCTATTCTGAACTTGAAGTCACTTTCCAAAGTTTGATCGTTTGATTTTGTGGAATCTAGTACCTTCCACGGGGTACTTTTCATCATCGAATCCTCCAAGATGTTGTCCACCTTAAATCCTATCAGTGTGGTTAAAATTGGGTGTCTACAGTTTGCCCCTCTTTGGCAGAGCTTGTTGTGAACAACGTGAACTACAAGTGAGTGCCAAAGCTAGAAGGCACCCACTAGCCACATTGAGATATTTTAGGAAAAACAAAATCTGCAAAAATTAAGAAATTCAAAATCTGAGAAAATCTAGCAAGAATGCAATGCAATGCTGGGTAGAGGCTGCTAAGTCGAATCTGCTGTTGGTCGTGCTCTGTTGGAGTTGCCTACGTATCCTTTCCAGGAATCAGACCAGGGCGTAGTTCAAGCGTGCGAGGAGACAAAGAACACACAAATAACAACACGAATGAAATGCTCCTATCCTAGAATCCTAATGCAGTATGAAAACGTGAATGTGCAAGTGCTAGAGGAATCGTCCTCAAGGGTTCCCTAGATGCAAAATCTAATGCAAAGGAATGCAACATCTCTCTCTCACAATCAAATATGCTTTCATGATTTTTATATGAAGTAGAGGGTGTCTATATTCCTTGAATAATCTATAGAGACTGTGTGATTATCTTCGATGATAAGCTGAAGTTGAGGCTGAGGGATCGTCTTTGACGATAAGCAAATGCTGAGACTGAAGGATTTTCTTTGATGATTTCTGGTATGATTCTCAAATGCATAGGTCATTTCCTTTTGAAGACTTCAAATGTTGAGGGCGTCTCCCAATGATGACTTTCAAAAGTAGAGGGTGTATTGTTATAATGACATTCAGAAGTAAAGGGCGTCTCCAAACGATGACTTTTAAATGTAGAAATTATATCCATATGATGGTTTTCAAATGTTGAGGGGGTTTCCAAACGACAACTTTCAAAGGTCTACAGAGGGCATCTCTATACGATGGCTTTTAAAGGTAGAGGGCATCTCCTTATGATGGCTTTCAAAGGTAGAAGGCATCTCCATACGATGGCTTTTAAAGGTAGAGAGAATTTCTTTATGAAGTAGAGGGTATCTCCTTACGACGACTTTCTGATGTAAAGGGTGTCTCCTTACGATGACTTTTTGATGTAGAGGGCATCTCCTTACGATGCCTTTCAAAGGTAGAGGGCATCTCCACATGACGACTTTCAAAGGTAGAGGGCATCTTCATACGATGGCTTTTAAAGGTAGAGGGCATCTCCATACGATGGCTTTCAAAGGTAGAGGGCATCTCCATACGACGACTTTTAAAAGTAGAGGGCATTTCCTTATGATGACTTTCTAAAGTAGAGGGCGTCTCCTTACGATGACTTTTTGAAGTATACCCTTCCTCTGGAGGTAATTCTGACACATGATCCTGAGAAATATCCTTCCTCTAGAGGTAATTATGATGAAATCTGAAAATTCTCTGGTGGGGAGATTCCTAGAATTTTGAGATATGAGTAAAAGGCTTCTATTCTGGAGGCTCTGTTGATTCAATCTGAGACTCATATCTGTGCTTTGACTAGCTCAAACATTCTTGCAAATACATCGGGTTTATTCTGACCCTAAACTTCTTGATCACGGTTTAAAGTTTCTGTATTCTGATTCATCTTCTGCAAATCCTTTCTGGATGTAATTCTTGAAAGACTGCAAATCCAAGTGTCCACGTTCCAGGATGGCACATAATCAACCCAAAATAATAGAGTTCGCTGCAATCATCATTTCTCGGCTATTTTTAAGCTGCGGAGTCTTTGATTCTTCATGTTTGGGGACTTTTCTTCAACTCTGAATGGTTTTAAACCAAGATTCAAATTCCCATAGGTCCTTTAAACCAATTCCAACAAATTTTAAGCACTATTAAGGCTTATACATCCAGATCGGACCAATTCGGGTTCAAAACAATGCTAATTCTGATTCACATTTGATAGGTACTCAAAAGACCTGATGAATTTGGCATGACTTTGATGTGCTCCATAAATCTTCAATCAATCTTAGCATATATTCATGCAAGGCACACTGATCTTGTTTTAACAGTGGCTCAACTCAACATCCAAGGTCGGTCTTCTGATTAACATTTTTTTATCAACCACTCGACACCTCATCTTGACTAGGATTAATTGATGCAATAACAGTGTTCGGAACTTCTGCTTATATCCACCTTTGGATTCTCTTAGAGTTTTACAATTTTAGATCACTTTAGACCCACATGCTCGAGATCATGACAGACTAGACGATGGACCGACTAGATCACGACAGAGATTGACAGACATTGACACAGGAAGACAAAACTCTTGACAGGAGTTTGGAGAAAAAACTCAATTTTCCATGACATAATGTGCATTTGTCAGTTTTGATATATCTCTTTGCTTTTCAAGTACACTTCTCATTTTAGTGTGATAATACTCAACTGATAAAGTAATGCATTAAAAATACTCTATATGGATCTCAATCAATCCTTTACTTTCTCTGAAATTTGCTTTGAATTAGTGCCTTAGCCTATAAGAGATGATTCATTTCAAATGTTTTCAAAGATATACTTGACGGCTCAGGACTCGATTATAATGTGAAAGGGGGTGTAGGCAAATGATGTTTGCCCCTAGTTGACGGGGATAAATGGAAGTTTGGGTAAACGCAGTTTGCCCCTAGTATGGCAGTGATATCTTTGAGGCTCTAGCAAACCTGAAAGCCTTGCCCCTAGTTTGCAAGGTTTAGGGACCGAGAGCCAGGGAAGCTCACCTACTTATCCCCAAGTGGGAATCAGGTCCAAAGTAGTTCGGCCAAGTCTTGAAAGAAAGTATTTGAAGTATGGCTGAGTGTTTCAGGTATAGTGACCGAACCGAGTAGGTTGCGTATGTATCTCCAAGTGGGAATCAGGTCAAGCGTAGTTCCTCGAAGGTTGGATGTTTTGAAAGAGCAAGGATTCAAGAATTGGGGGCTTTTCAAGCCATGTCATCAGACATATTTTATGAAGTAGGTCACTTGTGGTAGCCTAGAAAGAAATTGAACTACCTCTTTTCTTTTCTTTTTTTCTTTTCTTTTCTTTTCTCTTCTCTTTTTTTTTTCTTTTCTTTTCCTCTATTTTTGTTTTTGACGGTTGATTCTTTTCACCTTTTTACTAGCCAGCCAATGTTACAGCATACATGTTTTCGAAGCAAGATTAGCCCTTCAAAATTTTGGGTTTACTTAAATCAAAGTTTGGGATAATTCATATTCCCAATTTCTCGATCTTCTTCTTCTTCACTTCTTTCTTTTCTTCTCTCTAAAGTTTTGACTGGCTAGGATCAAGTTCTTGAAAACAACACGCAAAATTTTCTTTTTCTATACTCGAACTTTTGCCTAGGCGCCCTTTCGGGTTTTCATCCTAGTGAGCTTCTTCTTTTTCTTTTCTTTTTTTTTTCTTTTTTTTTTCTTTGTTTTTCTTCTTTTTCTTTCGTGCTCTAACTTTTGCCTAGGCGCCTTTTCGAGTTTTCATCCTAGCGAGCTTCTTCTTCTTTTTTTTTTTGAGAGAAGTAGTTTATTTGAAGTGTTTGGCTACCATCAAGGACAAAGTGTACATGGCTTACAGTTTATATAGGTTTGAATGGCTCATTTTTCTGGCTCAAGATTTCGAAATGGGAAGATCAGCGATTTAAGCTAGTCCCGAGTTACTATCAAGCATATCTTTTCAAGATTTAAGCAAAAGCATCTTAAGATTCTTAAAGTAAGACTAATCAATTCTAAGCTTTTTTTGGTGTCAGCTCAAAATCAACTTTGATCCTTTCAGGATTCTTTTGAATGCACAAATTATCAACAATGTATTATTATTATTATTATTATTATTATTATTAATATTATTATTATTATTATTATTATTCACAATAATTAGAGAAATGACGCTTTCAGGTTAAAGATTCATTCATTCATGACAAGGCGCATTAGATCAAGCAAATGAAGATTTTATTTCATTACTTAGAAGGATTACAATACTCGGCATAGACTCAAGCACAACTTGACGATAGACAGACAAGACTCAAAACATAAAATAGACTTTAACTGAACTGGACTCGACTCGACTTGATCTCAAGTGGAGTGTCACTGTGACTCGCTTTTTCCTCTTAAACATCCGTTCGTTTCAACAAGCAGCTATTCCAAACATCATCACAACACTAACCCTTGTAGGCTCTCCCAAATTCTTCATTCTTCAACAAAGGCTTGAATTCTTTGGCTAATTCCTCGAGCCTTTTGTGGTGGAGGAATGATGATACCCTTTTCGATCAAGTCCTGAATTTCATGACTGAGTCTCCAACATCTATCTGTGCTATGCCCACGGCTATGATGGAAATTGCAGTAGTACTCAGTCTTAAAGCCTTGTGGAAGTGGATCAGGTTCATCCCCCATTGTTGTTGAATTGGTCTCTTTGGCAATTATGGTGCCAATACATTGATATCAGGTCATGGATATTTGTTCAAATTAAGTGGTCCTTTGAACTTTTTCAGAGGCCTTGCATTGGACATATCAAATAATCCCTCCCTATCAAGCTTGTGGTCATCAATTCTTCTGCTCTTGCGGGTCACATTATCTAGTATACCACTCTTGGTGAGCTTGTCAAGGATTTTCTGATCTAGAGTTTGTATTCCTAGATTAGCCAATCTTTCAAACCACTCATTATCATCACAAGCTGCAAGAGGTGGAGTCGGAGGTGTTGTATCAGCCAATTGCTTTATCACACCCATCATTTTCAAAAGCAGTTCACTGATTTGGTTGATAGCAGAATCCATAGCAGCCATCCTAGCATTCATATCAGCTTCATGTGTCATCTTTCCAACCCTGACTGATTCGGCTGATCTTTCTTCAAACCCTGATCTGATCAAACGACTGTTCGGAGCTCTGACCCATGAAGGAGTACAACTTTTTGATCCTATCTTCTTTTTTGGTTTATTGTGAAAGAATTTTTCATAGAATGATAATAACAAAAGTGAATTTACAAAGATGAAAAATCAAAGATGGAAAATTATTTCCTTTTCAAAAACATTTTCTAAAATCAAAGAAATCTTTTCAAAATTCTGAGGAAGACAAATCTTTTCTCTTTGGAAAATATATTAGAGGCGTCTCACTCGTGAGTCGTGTATGCAATGCTCGTGTAGTGTATGCAATGCAGGTGAAAGTAATCTAATCTAAATGTAATGCACCTTAATCTAGCTTAGACCTAACATATCAGCACATAAAGATATAAGATTCCTTGAGCATGCTAATTACCTTACTAATCCAATCATTATCCAAGGATTTTTTTGTTTTAAAATTCTTGATGGCTCAAGTTTACAAAATTGATTTTTTCATGAAAATTTTGAAGAGATTTGCAATTTCAAAAGCATTTTTGAACCACCAATGGCTGAGGTGTGAAATCATGATTCTTGAAAATTGAGGTAGGAAATCTGAGAGGATAATTTGAAATTTGAATTATCAAAGTGTGAAATCATGATTTTTCTTGAAAACCGAAGTAGGAAATTTTGAAAATCTCTAAAATCTTGGGAGAAAAATTGAATCATCAAAGTAGGAATTTTGAAATTCTCTAAAATCCGGGGACAATTTTGGAAGGATTTTGTAAAAGTGAATTTCAAAGCAAATTTTCAAAAGACTTGGGTTTTTCAAAGTAGTGCCTGTATTTTCAAAATTTTCAAAAATTGTCCTCGAATAATGATTGGATGTTTGGATAAAGACCATACTACTCTAGAGGAATTGACCATACAAGGTTTGATGATGCCTTCGCATGCACGTCCTCCTCATCCACATAATCCCTTACAGGCAAACGCAAATAATTCATCACATTGTCCTAATCAAAGATGATAAACAAAATCCTAATTGAAGGGTTCTATAGAAACTATATGCAAAGGCCATGTTTTATTTTTTTCGGAAAAGGGTTAATCAATAAAAGGAAAAAAGCCAAACGGCACTATACAAAGAATACAAGGGGCATACCCCAGGGTATACAATTAGCGCATGAAAATGGCATCTAGAAAATCAACCAGAAATGGAGGGTTGTCAAAGGCCATAGCCCAGAAAAGAACCAACTCCAAGATCAGCAAAAGAAAAATCAAATCAAAAGAAAATAAAACAGATGGGGACATAAGCCCAAATCTGATAAAACAAAGAAGTTAGCCTAACAAAACTCCCTTAAGTAGTAGATATCCATCTATCAATATACTGGGGAAGGTGAGGGTCATTCTTCCACTTCATTTGCATTTGTTGGGAAATTTGGAGACAAATCTCTTGAAATATTCTTTCCTTCGGTTTAGCTCCAGAGTTGAAGCTTCGAGTATTTCTCTCATAAAGGGTCCATTAGCAAGCCAAGGGCTATATATACCACAAGCGGTACAAGGCTAACGGTGACTAAATGCTACCAAAGTCTCTTGATAAATGGAGGAAAGAGGGCCCTCCACCCACAAGGCAATAGTCTCAAGCAGTCGCGGTGAAAGAACAATGCAAGTGCAAATGGAGGTAGAAATAACACGATTATCAAATTAATAATGAGGATATTCATTGGCTCAAGTCAAACCCAAGAAAAATAAGAAACCATCAGTTTTATGTTCAAGTCCCCAGCATAGTCGCCAGATTGTGGGCACCGGGAGAATGCGCGTTGAGAGGGGATGGTCCTGGCGTTTTCCCTCGATAGTGTCTCGGGATGGATCCAAGGAGCACACTTCAGGGAAACTAGATCTTTCTCTCTCGATCCTAGAGACAAAGAGTCGCCACCTAATTTTTATTAGGAATTAGGAAACCCAAGTTTAACTTGCCCAAAATTGAATAACGTTACTCGCCCTTCATTACCAGAAATTAGGTTCGGGGGTCTTGGTATGAGATGGGAAGGAGCCCAAGCAGAACTAAAGCACCCCCTCCTCGCCCTACCGAACGGTAGGCCTTGATTCAAATATCCTTGTTCTTAATTCATAATTGGTGTTGTTCCTCAAGCATACTAGATAATATATACATGTAAAAAAGGGAACATCTAAAGAAAATCATGTCAAGAGATTAAATCAAGTAGAAGTCGGATGTACATGCAATACAAGAGATATGTATACTTACAATGGCTAGTCCCGCCCGATACCAATGCAAATAAAGGAAACGTGTAATGCAATCATACAAGAATCCTAGATAAGATGTCTCTAACATATAAGCATATAAATGAGGACCATCCAAAAGGAATTGTGGTGTTGAAAATAAAGTTGTAAACCTAGAAAAATTTTAAGAGAAAGGATATAGATAGTACACAATACATGGGCACTAAGCCACATGTAGATGATGCAAACCCATAAATCGAAGTTCAGATCTACAGCACTCAATTCGCTGCACTAAGACACCAAGAAATACCCAAGTATTGCAAAAATACAAACAAACAAATGATATGCATGATAAACAAGAGGAAGATGTCGTCAATCAAATTTCTAGATTTAGCAAGCTCTAATGAATCCTATCAAAAGTGGTATTAAACATGAGCTGGGTTAAAACCCTTTTACAGAAAGTTAGATACATGTCTTAGGGAGCTTCTCCATTTTTGAAGTTTGAGAAATAAAAGTTTTGGGAACAGTGGATCAGGATAGTCCACTGTTCTTGTAAAAATCATAATTAATTCTACAAAAATCATGTGAAGCTCTATTTGGTATCAAAAGAAAGCTATTTCATTATAGTTTATGACAAAAAAAATCCTTGGATTTGACATTATATTAAGGTTTCTGAAAAGTTGTTTTAAACAGACTCTGTTATTCTGGAAGTTTGGTATCATTTGACAAAGGAATCCAAAACATAATAAAAGTTCATGAATCATGTTAATCAAGTTAATCTAAGCTTTTAATCTCTCATCAATTTATCTTAGATGATTTCTAAACCAAGTTTTATTCATCAATTGTTGTTGAGTGATCAAGATATGACCATTTTGTATACAAATCATGATTATAGTTAAACTTAGAAAATTCCAGAATAGTTGTATAAACTTCAAACGCTTGGAAAACGATCTTAACTCTATTGTATGCTCACGATTTTACATCGGCATATAGATACATGAATTAGGAATCATCCTCAAAAAGCAGATCATCGATAACTATCATATATTTTCTAAAATTCAAATACAAAGAGACTATGTTCAAATCTGTCAACCGATTTCTCAACAATTTCTAAAAGAGGCATATGGATCCTAGAGGTTCTCAAAACAGATTGAATGAAAGCTAATTCATCAAAGTTTACCCAAAAAATTTGAAATCCATCAAATTATGGGTTTTGATGGACCAAATCTTATGGACCAAACCAATATGTTTTGCTGAATTTTATCTAATTCATTTTAAAGTGTGATTAAAACATCTTAGGTGATGGTTGAAGCTTATTAAAGAGGTCAAACTCATAGATTAACTTAATTATCATGATTTCCAATCAATTTAGCCCTCAAGTTCTATGAAGAACTTTGGATCATAGATCAAAGGGACTTACAAATATCCTATTGGAGATGAAATTCAATAAGAATTCTAGGTAATAAAAATAATCAAGAGATAGGTTACATAGGAATCATCCTTCTCATGGATCATACTTCCAAACCATCATAGAATTCAAAATAGATACATATAGAAAATCATGCATGCATGGATCTAGGCTTGGCAATTTTAAGCCCGCACAGGCACTCAACCCGCTTAAGCCCGAAACAAACTATAATCGGATTGGAGAAATTTCAGTAAGTGGGCCGTACATGGGTTTGCTGGAGTTAAGCATTTTGCAGTCGGGGCCAACATGAACCCGTGTGAAGCCCGCGGCAACCAACACGTGACCAATGATAGGGTTTAAATTCTAAAAAGCTAATTCCCTTCTTATTCCTCTGTACACTGCGAATGTGACCTCTCTCTCTCTCTCTCTCTCTCTCTCTCTCTCTCTTCTCCTGGGAAAGTATTTTTTGACACTATTCTCTCTCTATAAACCCCCCTGTCTCTCTCTCTTGGCAATTTACACTATTAATAGCTTCTAGGTTGCTTAGTGTTCTTCTTTGTTCTAATTTTACTTTTTCATAATTTTACTTTGTACTATTTGTACTACAACTGGTAATAGTATATACACACAAACACACACACACATATATATATAGGGGCTACGGGTTGTCTTTTGAACTGGTGCAATCAAGGATTTATGATGGCTTCCACACAATTCTTCTCTACCAAACAAGTCTTTTTCCCCACCATACTTATACATATCGATATATATAAGGGGGCTACTGGTATACACATATGTACATATGCATATATATTTAGATTCACACATATATATATATACAAAAAAAGGAAGGGCTATGGGTCAGACCTGACCCGGCACATACGGGCCTTTACTAGACCCGGCCCGTTTTTAGCCCAACCCGACTTCTACCCGGCCTGAACCCCGACCAAGCCCACCCAATTGCTAGGCCTACATGGATCTAAACTAAAATAGAATCATGAAATCAAAATTGAGAAACAAAGTAAAAATCAATCTCTAATTAAGAATTATCAATAAAATCAAAAGAGACTTGGATCTAGCTATGTGAGTGTGTGAAGAATAAGAGAGGAAGAAGATGAGTGTTCTAATAAATAAAACTAAACTAGATCTAAGTCTTATAGATCTATATATAAAAGTAGGAATTAGAGATGAATAGTGATGTCTACCTCTTGGAGGATTCTCAATTATGCAATCAAAATTGATTTGAAGAGTCTTCTTCTTCAAGTATTCTTCTAGTTCTTCAAGCACTCATCCATGGAAGTTGAGGGAGGCAATTGATGTCAAAACTGTTCTCTAATTCTCTAATCTAATTATCTTGAGATTAGTTTAGAAAATTTTTAATTTATAATTCACTTCATCTCTCTTGAAATCTCTTAAATTGAAAGTATTTTGCAAGATTATTCAAGGTGTACTTAAAGCTTCTTCAAGATGATCTCTAGATATTCCAAGGTGATCTCATATAAGATGCATGGGATCTATATATTGAAAACTTAACTCTTAAGTTTTAGGGTTAAAACAGGATTTCCAGAGATCAGAAAAGGGTTAAAATGGTCATTTCAGTGCCTAAAGGTAGTTTCCAGGCAATTTCCTCGTAGTGGGAACCTCCTAGAAGGGTCTGGAACCAGAAAAACACGATAGAGAACACCTATTATAGGTGGCGGTTATGGTGGAAACCACCACCCCACATGTGGGACCCGCCACCTGCATTTCTTGTTCCCCTGGTTGCCCTAAAGCCCTGTTTTAAAAATTACGTGCACTGCTTTTCCAGATTTTTGTAAAAATGCTTTTTGGTGTCCAAAATCATCCATTTATGTATCGTTGGAAAGTTGTCGAGTTGAATTTCAGTATAAAAATATTCCAGGAGGTTTTTTCATGAGAATTGAAGTTTAGTTGAAGCCCGGAAGTCCCCCGGAACTTTCGTCGTCTTTTTGAAATCAAACGACTTCTTTTTCAAAATTGTTTTTAAATGTGTGTCGACTTTGAACTTTTCTTTAAAATTAAATCTCTGGATACCTTGAATACTACATTTAGAACACTTCATGTTCATATAACCTGAGTGAATATGAATTTTGAGAGATGTTTTTGATAAAATCGGGATTTATGCATGGAAAAGGGCTATTCTAAACTTAAAGTCACTTTCCGAAGTTCAATCTTTCAATTGTGTGGAATCCAGTACCTTCCACGGGGTACTTTTCATCATCAAATCCTCCAAGACATTGTCCACCCTAAATCCTATCAGTGTGGTTAAAATTGGGTGTCTACATCTGCTAATTCCAGATCATGCGTAGGATAGTTTTTCTCGTGCGGCTTCAACTATCTTGATCCATATGCAATCATGTTGCCATCTTGCATAAACACAAAACCAAGTTCTTGGTGTGATGCATCATAATAGATTATATACCGTTCTCTACTATTGTGTATTGCCAGTATTGGTGCAGAAGTCAATCTTTCCTTTAACTCGTGGAATGCAACTTCATCCTTATCCATCCATTCATACTTCGTTTCCTTCCTTGTCAGATTCGTCAAAGGTCCTACTATATTAGAGAATCCTTCTACAAATCTTTGATAATTTCCAGCTAGACCAAGAAAACTTCTGACCTTTGTCGCGTTAGTTGGTGTGTTCCAGCTTAAGACTGCATCGATCTTAAAAGAGTCCATAGAGATACCATTCTGAGATATAACTTGTCCCAGAAATTTGACCTCCTGTAGCTAAAACTCACACATACTAAACTTTGCGTACATCTTACTATCTCTAAGCATTTGCAAAGCATTCTGTAAGTGTTCCTTGTGATCTTCTTCCATCTTGAGTAGAACAATATGTCATCGATGAATACTATAATGAACTAATCTAGATAAGGTCTGAATACTCTATTCATTAAGTCCATAAATACTGTTGGAGCATTCGTCAATCCGAAAGGCATAACTAGGAACTCATAATGCCCATATCTCGTCCTGAATGCAGCCTTTGACACATCCTCCAACCGAACTAGTAACTGATGCTATCCTAAATGTAGATCGATCTTTGAAAAGATCCTTGATCCTTGCCTCGTCTATCTGAGGAAGTGGATATCTATTCTTGATCGTAACCTTGTTTAGCTCTCGGTAGTCTATATAGAGTTGAAGTGTCCTATTTTTTTTTCGGAAAATGGTAAATATATCCCAAAAAAGAAGGATGTACAAAAAGAACAAGGGGCATACCCCAGGATATACAGTAAGCTCAAAACATGAGGACATGAAGCTCAACAAGCTATAGCTTGACAAACAGGTCAACTCCAATTAGCTACAAAACCAACTGGCAGGAAAGAAAACATTCACAACATTGGACTTTAAAACCAATTACATATAAGCCTTTCAAAATGAGCATGATTTTTCCACTTGACCCTAATTTGCGCATTAACTTGAGAAATAAGGTCCTTCAGGAGAATTTCTTTAGTGTAGATAGAGTTCTTGAACGATCTATTATTTCTCTCTTCTATAAGCCATAAATTGCCACTCCCAGACAAATCGTTGGGATCTTATGTTGGATTGTCTTTCCTTGCAGTATTTGGGCCAACCACTCTAAATTGTCAGCCCACCTCCGATTTTGCCAGGTCAAACTACATCTATTCATTAAACCCTGCCACACAAAAGACGAGTAAGAACATGCAAAAAATAAGTGGTCATGGGTCTCCATGTGCTTATGTCCTATTTTTCTTCTTTATAAATAGAACTGGTGCTCCCCAGGTTGATGTACTTGGCCGAACAAATCCCAAATCTTCAAGTTCTGGAACTTGCTTCTTCAACTCCAACATCTCAATTGGCGCTTTTCGATATAGAGTCTTAGATATCAGTAACGTCCCAGGTACTAGTTCCACACAAAAGTCTATTTTCCTCTTTGGTATAAGTCCTTTAATATTCTGAAATACCTCTTTGAAATCTTGTACGGTAGGAATCTAATCCATCATAGCTTCTGCATGCGTTCCTCCAGTTGCAGCTAAATCACTTATTAGCAACATGGCGCTTGTTGCCTGATATTGAAATCTGATCATGAGTTGTCCTGGTATTGAAAACACAATAGTCCTAGTAGGGCAATCCAAAATGGCACTGTACTTGGTAAGCCAATTCATTCCTAGGATAATGTCGAACTTTGACATTAACAGATGTACCAAATTTGCTAGAAGATTTCTATCTCCCAAGGTCATGGACAATCTTTACACACTCTACCCAACTTAACAGTCACTCTCAAAGGTGACACAGTATTATGTGCCGACTTAAGTGTCTGGGGATCCAAACCCAACTGACGCATAATCTTAACAGCAATAAATGAACGTGCAGTGCCAGTATCGAATAAAAGCTTAACTTGACTGTGAAAAAGTACAAGCAAACCTTCCAGATGTTGTTGCTCATCAGCATTAAAGCTCACTTTTGTGGAATAATGGCATTTACCTGTGTTTGATCTGGAGGTCCGAGGTGTGCGACACTCCCTACTAAAATGACCCAACTTGTAGTTGTGGTAAAATTTATCAATACGACGGTGGTTCTTGGGAGCAGTGCAATTCCTGGCGATATATTCCAGCTTCCCATAGTTAAAACATCCTCCATCGTTCGGTGGAGGAGCAGCAAGTAATGCCTGAGGTAGTGGTCCCTGTTGGCAATATTGTTAGGGTTGAGGGTAATTCTACTGAGACTTCCTAGCTCTATCCCAGGTGCGCTTGTTCCCTTGTAAGTTATCCTGAGGTCTCCACCCTTGGGTATTTCTTGGCGGTGGGTTTTGGAAATTCCTCGTCGAAAAGTTTCTTGACGATTGGGGTCGATTCATCTGTTGTCGGTGTACTGGATAGGCATCTTTTTTCAGACTTTCAACAAGTCTCACTAGTCCTGATGCGAACCTCAATAACTTGTATTGAGACCCAACAACAAAATTGACATGTTTACCCAGAAAGCTAAAATCAGATTGTTGTGATAGTGAACCCGTGACCCAACGCCTATAAAGAGACGCAAACCACGGGTATTCCAAAGATTAGTGAAGACGCCACAATCAGATGCGGAAGGCTGATTGATAAGTCATGGTGTGTGAAGACGCCACAAATCAGATGCGAAAGGCTGATTGATAAGTCAAAAATTGTGTTCTGTGAAGAACAAGGGGGAGGAGCAAAGCTCAACTTCAGAATTGTGTTTAATCCATTATATAAATCTGCCCATACAAAAGAGTATATATAGGATTGGAACAACCCTCCAACCATAGGGATAAATGCAAGTTGTTGGAACAACCCTCCAACCATAGGAAATAAATGCAAGTAGTTGGAACATCCTCCCAACCATAGGAAATAAAGCTACCACGTTTTTTTAACATAGACTTATACAAAAAAGTAGTTTAACTCATTAAAAACACATAGAAACATGAACAAACTCCCAACTACCAACTATAAAACATAAATAGCCATATCTTGGAAGTTATATTCAGCCCATTATTCTTCCACATGCATAAATATGATTAGGAAATATAATCAGCCCTATCTTCTTCAAATTTATGCCCAATTAATAAGATCAACCCAAAAAAATGCAACCTTGATCTTCTTGGATTCTCCATTTATAATCAGCCCAATTCAGCCCATTAAGTGCTTCCTTGATTCTCATCATTCTCCCTCTCTTCAAAGGATTCGTCCTCGAATCCATGCAAAGGAAATGCATGATAAATTTTTTTTTTTTGAAGTGCACGACTCAACACAAGAAAAAAAAATCATACTTTTTTTTTTGGTAACTCTTTGTGCACGACACAATACAACAAGAATAAGAACACGAACAAGAACAAGATATGAAGAACACAATGATCAAAATATTTTTTTTTAAGAACACGATGACACAGAACATAAAAAAAAGATCAGATTTTTTTTTTTTTTTAGAATAATTTTTTTTAAGAACACGATGACACAAACAAAGACACAAAAACAAAATGGATAGATAATCTGATTTTAGTGCCTGAGCTCTGATACCAAATGATGCGAACCTCAATAACCTGTATTGAGACCCAACAACAAAATTGACATGTTTACCCAGAAAGCTAAAATCAGATTGTTGTGATAGTGAACCCGTGACCCAACGCCTATAAAGAAACGCAAACCACGGGTATTCCAAAGATTAGTGAAGACGCCACAATCAGATGCGGAAGGCTGATTGATAAGTCATGGTGTGTGAAGACGCCACAAATCAGATGCGAAAGGCTGATTGATAAGTCAAAAATTGTGTTCTGTGAAGAACAAGGGGGAGGAGCAAAGCTCAACTTCAGAATTGTGTTTAATCCATTATATAAATCTGCCCATACAAAAGAGTATATATAGGATTGGAACAACCCTCCAACCATAGGGATAAATGCAAGTTGTTGGAATAACCCTCCAACCATAGGAAATAAATGCAAGTAGTTGGAACATCCTCCCAACCATAGGAAATAAAGCTACCACGTTTTTTAACATAGACTTATACAAAAAAGTAGTTTAACTCATTAAAAACACATAGAAACATGAACAAACTCCCAACTACCAACTATAAAACATAAATAGCCATATCTTGGAAGTTATATTCAGCCCATTATTCTTCCACATGCATAAATATGATTAGGAAATATAATCAGCCCTATCTTCTTCAAATTTATGCCCAATTAATAAGATCAACCCAAAAAAATGCAACCTTGATCTTCTTGGATTCTCCATTTATAATCAGCCCAATTCAGCCCATTAAGTGCTTCCTTGATTCTCATCATTCTCCCTCTCTTCAAAGGATTCGTCCTCGAATCCATGCAAAGGAAATGCATGATAAATTTTTTTTTTTTGAAGTGCACGACTCAACACAAGAAAAAAAAAATCATACTTTTTTTTTTGGTAACTCTTTGTGCACGACACAATACAACAAGAATAAGAACACGAACAAGAACAAGATACGAAGAACACAACGATCAAAATATATTTTTTTAAGAACACGATGACACAGAACATAAAAAAAAGATCAGATTTTTTTTTTTTTTTTAGAATAATTTTTTTTAAGAACACGATGACACAAACAAAGACACAAAAACAAAATGGATAGATAATCTGATTTTAGTGCCTGAGCTCTGATACCAAATGATGCGAACCTAAATAACTTGTATTGAGACCCAACAACAAAATTGACATGTTTACCCAGAAAGCTAAAATCAGATTGTTGTGATAGTGAACCCGTGACCCAACGCCTATAAAGAGACGCAAACCACGGGTATTCGAAAGATTAGTGAAGACGCCACAATCAGATGCGGAAGGCTGATTGATAAGTCATGGTGTGTGAAGACGCCACAAATCAGATGCGAAAGGCTGATTGATAAGTCAAAAATTGTGTTCTGTGAAGAACAAGGGGGAGGAGCAAAGCTCAACTTCAGAATTGTGTTTAATCCATTATATAAATCTGCCCATACAAAAGAGTATATATAGGATTGGAACAACCCTCCAACCATAGGGATAAATGCAAGTTGTTGGAACAACCCTCCAACCATAGGAAATAAATGCAAGTAGTTGGAACATCCTCCCAACCATAGGAAATAAAGCTACCACGTTTTTTAACATAGACTTATACAAAAAAGTAGTTTAACTCATTAAAAACACATAGAAACATGAACAAACTCCCAACTACCAACTATAAAACATAAATAGCCATATCTTGGAAGTTATATTCAGTCCATTATTCTTCCACATGCATAAATATGATTAGGAAATATAATCAGCCCTATCTTCTTCAAATTTATGCCCAATTAATAAGATCAACCCAAAAAAATGCAACCTTGATCTTCTTGGATTCTCCATTTATAATCAGCCCAATTCAGCCCATTAAGTGCTTCCTTGATTCTCATCATTCTCCCTCTCTTCAAAGGATTCGTCCTCGAATCCATGCAAAAGAAATGCATGATAAATTTTTTTTTTTTGAAGTGCACGACTCAACACAAGAAAAAAAATTTTTTTGGTAACTCTTTGTGCACGACACAATACAACAAGAATAAGAACACGAACAAGAACAAGATATGAAGAACACAACGATCAAAATCTTTTTTTTTAAGAACACGATGACACAGAACATAAAAAAAAGATCAGATTTTTTTTTTTTTTTGAGAATAATTTTTTTTAAGAACACGATGACACAAACAAAGACACAAAAACAAAATGGATAGATAATCTGATTTAATTGCCTGAGCTCTGATACCAAATGATGCGAACCTCAATAACCTGTATTGAGACCCAACAACAAAATTGACATGTTTACCCAGAAAGCTAAAATCAGATTGTTGTGATAGTGAACCCGTGACCCAACGCCTATAAAGAGACGCAAACCACGGGTATTCCAAAGATTAGTGAAGACGCCACAATCAGATGCGGAAGGCTGATTGATAAGTCATGGTGTGTGAAGACGCCACAAATCAGATGCGAAAGGCTGATTGATAAGTCAAAAATTGTGTTCTGTGAAGAACAAGGGGGAGGAGCAAAGCTCAACTTCAGAATTGTGTTTAATCCATTATATAAATCTGCCCATACAAAAGAGTATATATAGGATTGGAACAACCCTCCAACCATAGGGATAAATGCAAGTTGTTGGAACAACCCTCCAACCATAGGAAATAAATGCAAGTAGTTGGAACATCCTCCCAACCATAGGAAATAAAGCTACCACGTTTTTTAACATAGACTTATACAAAAAAGTAGTTTAACTCATTAAAAACACATAGAAACATGAACAAACTCCCAACTACCAACTATAAAACATAAATAGCCATATCTTGGAAGTTATATTCAGCCCATTATTCTTCCACATGCATAAATATGATTAGGAAATATAATCAGCCCTATCTTCTTCAAATTTATGCCCAATTAATAAGATCAACCCAAAAAAATGCAACCTTGATCTTCTTGGATTCTCCATTTATAATCAGCCCAATTCAGCCCATTAAGTGCTTCCTTGATTCTCATCATTCTCCCTCTCTTCAAAGGATTCGTCCTCGAATCCATGTAAAGGAAATGCATGATAAATTTTTTTTTTTTGAAGTGCACGACTCAACACAAGAAAAAAAAATCATACTTTTTTTTTTGGTAACTCTTTGTGCACGACACAATACAACAAGAATAAGAACACGAACAAGAACAAGATACGAAGAACACAACGATCAAAATATTTTTTTTTAAGAACACGATGACACAGAACATAAAAAAAAGATCAGATTTTTTTTTTTTTTTGAGAATAATTTTTTTTAAGAACACGATGACACAAACAAAGACACAAAAACAAAATGGATAGATAATCTGATTTTAGTGCCTGAGCTCTGATACCAAATGATGCGAACCTCAATAACCTGTATTGAGACCCAACAACAAAATTGACATGTTTACCCAGAAAGCTAAAATCAGATTGTTGTGATAGTGAACCCGTGACCCAACGCCTATAAAGAGACGCAAACCACGGGTATTCCAAAGATTAGTGAAGACGCCACAATCAGATGCGGAAGGCTGATTGATAAGTCATGGTGTGTGAAGACGCCACAAATCAGATGCGAAAGGCTGATTGATAAGTCAAAAATTGTGTTCTGTGAAGAACAAGGGGGAGGAGCAAAGCTCAACTTCAGAATTGTGTTTAATCCATTATATAAATCTGCCCATACAAAAGAGTATATATAGGATTGGAGCAACCCTCCAACCATAGGGATAAATGCAAGTTGTTGGAACAACCCTCCAACCATAGGAAATAAATGCAAGTAGTTGGAACATCCTCCCAACCATAGGAAATAAAGCTACCACGTTTTTTAACATAGACTTATACAAAAAAGTAGTTTAACTCATTAAAAACACATAGAAACATGAACAAACTCCCAACTACCAACTATAAAACATAAATAGCCATATCTTGGAAGTTATATTCAGCCCATTATTCTTCCACATGCATAAATGTGATTAGGAAATATAATCAGCCCTATCTTCTTCAAATTTATGCCCAATTAATAAGATCAACCCAAAAAAATGCAACCTTGATCTTCTTGGATTCTCCATTTATAATCAGCCCAATTCAGCCCATTAAGTGCTTCCTTGATTCTCATCATTCTCCCTCTCTTCAAAGGATTCGTCCTCGAATCCATGCAAAGGAAATGCATGATAAAATTTTTTTTTTTGAAGTGCACGACTCAACACAAGAAAAAAAAAATCATACTTTTTTTTTTGGTAACTCTTTGTGCACGACTCAATACAACAAGAATAAGAACACGAACAAGAACAAGATACGAAGAACACAACGATCAAAATATTTTTTTTTTTAAGAACACGATGACACAGAACATAAAAAAAAGATCAGATTTTTTTTTTTTTTTGAGAATAATTTTTTTTAAGAACACGATGACACAAACAAAGACACAAAAACAAAATGGATAGATAATCTGATTTTAGTGCCTGAGCTCTGATACCAAATGATGCGAACCTCAATAACTTGTATTGAGACCCAACAACAAAATTGACATGTTTACCCAGAAAGCTAAAATCAGATTGTTGTGATAGTGAACCCGTGACCCAACGCCTATAAAGAGACGCAAACCACGGGTATTCGAAAGATTAGTGAAGACGCCACAATCAGATGCGGAAGGCTGATTGATAAGTCATGGTGTGTGAAGACGCCACAAATCAGATGCGAAAGGCTGATTGATAAGTCAAAAATTGTGTTCTGTGAAGAACAAGGGGGAGAAGCAAAGCTCAACTTCAGAATTGTGTTTAATCCATTATATAAATCTGCCCATACAAAAGAGTATATATAGGATTGGAACAACCCTCCAACCATAGGGATAAATGCAAGTTGTTGGAACAACCCTCCAACCATAGGAAATAAATGCAAGTAGTTGGAACATCCTCCCAACCATAGGAAATAAAGCTACCACGTTTTTTAACATAGACTTATACAAAAAAGTAGTTTAACTCATTAAAAACACATAGAAACATGAACAAACTCCCAACTACCAACTATAAAACATAAATAGCCATATCTTGGAAGTTATATTCAGCCCATTATTCTTCCACATGCATAAATGTGATTAGGAAATATAATCAGCCCTATCTTCTTCAAATTTATGCCCAATTAATAAGATCAACCCAAAAAAATGCAACCTTGATCTTCTTGGATTCTCCATTTATAATCAGCCCAATTCAGCCCATTAAGTGCTTCCTTGATTCTCATCATTCTCCCTCTCTTCAAAGGATTCGTCCTCGAATCCATGCAAAGGAAATGCATGATAAAATTTTTTTTTTTGAAGTGCACGACTCAACACAAGAAAAAAAAAATCATACTTTTTTTTTTTGGTAACTCTTTGTGCACGACTAAATACAACAAGAATAAGAACACGAACAAGAACAAGATACGAAGAACACAACGATCAAAATATTTTTTTTTTAAGAACACGATGACACAGAACATAAAAAAAAGATCAGATTTTTTTTTTTTTTTGAGAATAATTTTTTTTAAGAACACGATGACACAAACAAAGACACAAAAACAAAATGGATAGATAATCTGATTTTAGTGCCTGTGCTCTGATACCAAATGATGCGAACCTCAATAACTTGTATTGAGACCCAACAACAAAATTGACATGTTTACCCAGAAAGCTAAAATCAGATTGTTGTGATAATGAACCCGTGACCCAACGCCTATAAAGAGACGCAAACCACGGGTATTCCAAAGATTAGTGAAGACGCCACAATCAGATGCGGAAGGCTGATTGATAAGTCATGGTGTGTGAAGACGCCACAAATCAGATGCGAAAGGCTGATTGATAAGTCAAAAATTGTGTTCTGTGAAGAACAAGGGGGAGAAGCAAAGCTCAACTTCAGAATTGTGTTTAATCCATTATATAAATCTGCCCATACAAAAGAGTATATATAGGATTGGAACAACCCTCCAACCATAGGGATAAATGCAAGTTGTTGGAACAACCCTCCAACCATAGGAAATAAATGCAAGTAGTTGGAACATCCTCCCAACCATAGGAAATAAAGCTACCACGTTTTTTAACATAGACTTATACAAAAAAGTAGTTTAACTCATTAAAAACACATAGAAACATGAACAAACTCCCAACTACCAACTATAAAACATAAATAGCCATATCTTGGAAGTTATATTCAGCCCATTATTCTTCCACATGCATAAATGTGATTAGGAAATATAATCAGCCCTATCTTCTTCAAATTTATGCCCAATTAATAAGATCAACCCAAAAAAATGCAACCTTGATCTTCTTGGATTCTCCATTTATAATCAGCCCAATTCAGCCCATTAAGTGTTTCCTTGATTCTCATCATTCTCCCTCTCTTCAAAGGATTCGTCCTCGAATCCATGCAAAGGAAATGCATGATAAATTTTTTTTTTTTGAAGTGCACGACTCAACACAAGAAAAAAAAAATCATACTTTTTTTTTTTGGTAACTCTTTGTGCACGACTCAATACAACAAGAATAAGAACACGAACAAGAACAAGATACGAAGAACACAACGATCAAAATATTTTTTTTTTAAGAACACGATGACACAGAACATAAAAAAAAGATCAGATTTTTTTTTTTTTTTTGAGAATAATTTTTTTTAAGAACACGATGACACAAACAAAGACACAAAAACAAAATGGATAGATAATCTGATTTTAGTGCCTGAGCTCTGATACCAAATGATGCGAACCTCAATAACTTGTATTGAGACCCAACAACAAAATTGACATGTTTACCCAGAAAGCTAAAATCAGATTGTTGTGATAGTGAACCCGTGACCCAACGCCTATAAAGAGACGCAAACCACGGGTATTCCAAAGATTAGTGAAGACGCCACAATCAGATGCGGAAGGCTGATTGATAAGTCATGGTGTGTGAAGACGCCACAAATCAGATGCGAAAGGCTGATTGATAAGTCAAAAATTGTGTTCTGTGAAGAACAAGGGGGAGAAGCAAAGCTCAACTTCAGAATTGTGTTTAATCCATTATATAAATCTGCCCATACAAAAGAGTATATATAGGATTGGAACAACCCTCCAACCATAGGGATAAATGCAAGTTGTTGGAACAACCCTCCAACCATAGGAAATAAATGCAAGTAGTTGGAACATCCTCCCAACCATAGGAAATAAAGCTACCACGTTTTTTAACATAGACTTATACAAAAAAGTAGTTTAACTCATTAAAAACACATAGAAACATGAACAAACTCCCAACTACCAACTATAAAACATAAATAGCCATATCTTGGAAGTTATATTCAGCCCATTATTCTTCCACATGCATAAATGTGATTAGGAAATATAATCAGCCCTATCTTCTTCAAATTTATGCCCAATTAATAAGATCAACCCAAAAAAATGCAACCTTGATCTTCTTGGATTCTCCATTTATAATCAGCTCAATTCAGCCCATTAAGTGCTTCCTTGATTCTCATCATTCTCCCTCTCTTCAAAGGATTCGTCCTCGAATCCATGCAAAGGAAATGCATGATAAATTTTTTTTTTTTGAAGTGCACGACTCAACACAAGAAAAAAAAAATCATACTTTTTTTTTTTGGTAACTCTTTGTGCACGACTCAATACAACAAGAATAAGAACACGAACAAGAACAAGATACGAAGAACACAACGATCAAAATATTTTTTTTTTAAGAACACGATGACACAGAACATAAAAAAAAGATCAGATTTTTTTTTTTTTTTTGAGAATAATTTTTTTTAAGAACACGATGACACAAACAAAGACACAAAAACAAAATGGATAGATAATCTGATTTTAGTGCCTGAGCTCTGATACCAAATGATGCGAACCTCAATAACTTGTATTGAGACCCAACAACAAAATTGACATGTTTACCCAGAAAGCTAAAATCAGATTGTTGTGATAGTGAACCCGTGACCCAACGCCTATAAAGAGACGCAAACCACGGGTATTCCAAAGATTCGTGAAGACGCCACAATCAGATGCGGAAGGCTGATTGATAAGTCATGGTGTGTGAAGACGCCACAAATCAGATGCGAAAGCCTGATTGATAAGTCAAAAATTGTGTTCTGTGAAGAACAAGGGGGAGGAGCAAAGCTCAACTTCAGAATTGTGTTTAATCCATTATATAAATCTGCCCATACAAAAGAGTATATATAGGATTGGAACAACCCTCCAACCATAGGGATAAATGCAAGTTGTTGGAACAACCCTCCAACCATAGGAAATAAATGCAAGTAGTTGGAACATCCTCCCAACCATAGGAAATAAAGCTACCACGTTTTTTAACATAGACTTATACAAAAAAGTAGTTTAACTCATTAAAAACACATAGAAACATGAACAAACTCCCAACTACCAACTATAAAACATAAATAGCCATATCTTGGAAGTTATATTCAGCCCATTATTCTTCCACATGCATAAATGTGATTAGGAAATATAATCAGCCCTATCTTCTTCAAATTTATGCCCAATTAATAAGATCAACCCAAAAAAATGCAACCTTGATCTTCTTGGATTCTCCATTTATAATCAGCCCAATTCAGCCCATTAAGTGCTTCCTTGATTCTCATCATTCTCCCTCTCTTCAAAGGATTCGTCCTCGAATCCATGCAAAGGAAATGCATGATAAAATTTTTTTTTTTGAAGTGCACGACTCAACACAAGAAAAAAAAAATCATACTTTTTTTTTTTGGTAACTCTTTGTGCACGACTCAATACAACAAGAATAAGAACACGAACAAGAACAAGATACGAAGAACACAACGATCAAAATATTTTTTTTTTTAAGAACACGATGACACAGAACATAAAAAAAAGATCAGATTTTTTTTTTTTTTTGAGAATAATTTTTTTTAAGAACACGATGACACAAACAAAGACACAAAAACAAAATGGATAGATAATCTGATTTTAGTGCCTGAGCTCTGATACCAAATGATGCGAACCTCAATAACTTGTATTGAGACCCAACAACAAAATTGACATGTTTACCCAGAAAGCTAAAATCAGATTGTTGTGATAGTGAACCCGTGACCCAACGCCTATAAAGAGACGCAAACCACGGGTATTCCAAAGATTAGTGAAGACGCCACAATCAGATGCGGAAGGCTGATTGATAAGTCATGGTGTGTGAAGACGCCACAAATCAGATGCGAAAGGCTGATTGATAAGTCAAAAATTGTGTTCTGTGAAGAACAAGGGGGAGGAGCAAAGCTCAACTTCAGAATTGTGTTTAATCCATTATATAAATCTGCCCATACAAAAGAGTATATATAGGATTGGAACAACCCTCCAACCATAGGGATAAATGCAAGTTGTTGGAACAACCCTCCAACCATAGGAAATAAATGCAAGTAGTTGGAACATCCTCCCAACCATAGGAAATAAAGCTATCACGTTTTTTAACATAGACTTATACAAAAAAGTAGTTTAACTCATTAAAAACACATAGAAACATGAACAAACTCCCAACTACCAACTATAAAACATAAATAGCCATATCTTGGAAGTTATATTCAGCCCATTATTCTTCCACATGCATAAATGTGATTAGGAAATATAATCAGCCCTATCTTCTTCAAATTTATGCCCAATTAATAAGATCAACCCAAAAAAATGCAACCTTGATCTTCTTGGATTCTCCATTTATAATCAGCCCAATTCAGCCCATTAAGTGCTTCCTTGATTCTCATCATTCTCTCTCTCTTCAAAGGATTCGTCCTCGAATCCATGCAAAGGAAATGCATGATAAAATTTTTTCTTTTGAAGTGCACGACTCAACACAAGAAAAAAAAAATCATACTTTTTTTTTTGGTAACTCTTTGTGCACGACTCAATACAACAAGAATAAGAACACGAACAAGAACAAGATACGAAGAACACAACGATCAAAATATTTTTTTTTTAAGAACACGATGACACAGAACATAAAAAAAAGATCAGATTTTTTTTTTTTTTTTGAGAATAATTTTTTTTAAGAACACGATGACACAAACAAAGACACAAAAACAAAATGGATAGATAATCTGATTTTAGTGCCTGAGCTCTGATACCAAATGATGCGAACCTCAATAACTTGTATTGAGACCCAACAACAAAATTGACATGTTTACCCAGAAAGCTAAAATCAGATTGTTGTGATAGTGAACCCGTGACCCAACGCCTATAAAGAGACGCAAACCACGGGTATTCCAAAGATTAGTGAAGACGCCACAATCAGATGCGGAAGGCTGATTGATAAGTCATGGTGTGTGAAGACGCCACAAATCAGATGCGAAAGGCTGATTGATAAGTCAAAATTGTGTTCTGTGAAGAACAAGGGGGAGGAGCAAAGCTCAACTTCAGAATTGTGTTTAATCCATTATATAAATCTGCCCATACAAAAGAGTATATATAGGATTGGAACAACCCTCCAACCATAGGGATAAATGCAAGTTGTTGGAACAACCCTCCAACCATAGGAAATAAATGCAAGTAGTTGGAACATCCTCCCAACCATAGGAAATAAAGCTACCACGTTTTTTAACATAGACTTATACAAAAAAGTAGTTTAACTCATTAAAAACACATAGAAACATGAACAAACTCCCAACTACCAACTATAAAACATAAATAGCCATATCTTGGAAGTTATATTCAGCCCATTATTCTTCCACATGCATAAATGTGATTCGGAAATATAATCAGCCCTATCTTCTTCAAATTTATGCCCAATTAATAAGATCAACCCAAAAAAATGCAACCTTGATCTTCTTGGATTCTCCATTTATAATCAGCCCAATTCAGCCCATTAAGTGCTTCCTTGATTCTCATCATTCTCCCTCTCTTCAAAGGATTCGTCCTCGAATCCATGCAAAGGAAATGCATGATAAAATTTTTTTTTTTGAAGTGCACGACTCAACACAAGAAAAAAAAAATCATACTTTTTTTTTTTGGTAACTCTTTGTGCACGACTCAATACAACAAGAATAAGAACACGAACAAGAACAAGATACGAAGAACACAACGATCAAAATATTTTTTTTTTAAGAACACGATGACACAGAACATAAAAAAAAGATCAGATTTTTTTTTTTTTTTTGAGAATAATTTTTTTTAAGAACACGATGACACAAACAAAGACACAAAAACAAAATGGATAGATAATCTGATTTTAGTGCCTGAGCTCTGATACCAAATGATGCGAACCTCAATAACTTGTATTGAGACCCAACAACAAAATTGACATGTTTACCCAGAAAGCTAAAATCAGATTGTTGTGATAGTGAACCCGTGACCCAACGCCTATAAAGAGACGCAAACCACGGGTATTCCAAAGATTAGTGAAGACGCCACAATCAGATGCGGAAGGCTGATTGATAAGTCATGGTGTGTGAAGACGCCACAAATCAGATGCGAAAGGCTGATTGATAAGTCAAAAATTGTGTTCTGTGAAGAACAAGGGGGAGGAGCAAAGCTCAACTTCAGAATTGTGTTTAATCCATTATATAAATCTGCCCATACAAAAGAGTATATATAGGATTGGAACAACCCTCCAACCATAGGGATAAATGCAAGTTGTTGGAACAACCCTCCAATCATAGGAAATAAAGGCAAGTAATTGGAACATCCTCCCAACCATAGGAAATAAAGCTACCACGTTTTTTAACATAGACTTATACAAAAAAGTAGTTTAACTCATTAAAAACACATAAAAACATGAACAAACTCCCAACTACCAACTATAAAACATAAATAGCCATATCTTGGAAGTTATATTCAGCCCATTATTCTTCCACATGCATAAATATGATTAGGAAATATAATCAGCCCTATCTTCTTCAAATTTATGCCCAATTAATAAGATCAACCCAAAAAAATGCAACCTTGATCTTCTTGGATTCTCCATTTATAATCAGCCCAATTCAGCCCATTAAGTGCTTCCTTGATTCTCATCATTCTCCCTCTCTTCAAAGGATTCGTCCTCGAATCCATGAAAAGGAAATGCATGATAAATTTTTTTTTTTTGAAGTGCACGACTCAACACAAGAAAAAAAAAATCATACTTTTTTTTTGGTAACACTTTGTGCACGACACAATACAACAAGAATAAGAACACGAACAAGAACAAGATATGAAGAACACAACGATCAAAATATTTTTTTTTTAAGAACACGATGACACAGAACATAAAAAAAAGATCAGATTTTTTTTTTTTTTTAGAATAATTTTTTTTAAGAACACGATGACACAAACAAAGACACAAAAACAAAATGGATAGATAATCTGATTTTAGTGCCTGAGCTCTGATACCAAATGATGCGAACCTCAATAACTTGTATTGATACCCAACAACAAAATTGACATGTTTACCCAGAAAGCTAAAATCAGATTGTTGTGATAGTGAACCCGTGACCCATCGCCTATAAAGAGACGCAAACCACGGGTATTCCAAAGATTAGTGAAGACGCCACAATCAGATGCGGAAGGCTGATTGATAAGTCATGGTGTGTGAAGACGCCACAAATCAGATGCGAAAGGCTGATTGATAAGTCAAAAATTGTGTTCTGTGAAGAACAAGGGGGAGGAGCAAAGCTCAACTTCAGAATTGTGTTTAATCCATTATATAAATCTGCCCATACAAAAGAGTATATATAGGATTGGAACAACCCTCCAACCATAGGGATAAATGCAAGTTGTTGGAACAACCCTCCAACCATAGGAAATAAATGCAAGTAGTTGGAACATCCTCCCAACCATAGGAAATAAAGCTACCACGTTTTTTAACATAGACTTATACAAAAAAGTAGTTTAACTCATTAAAAACACATAGAAACATGAACAAACTCCCAACTACCAACTATAAAACATAAATAGCCATATCTTGGAAGTTATATTCAGCCCATTATTCTTCCACATGCATAAATGTGATTAGGAAACATAATCAGCCCTATCTTCTTCAAATTTATGCCCAATTAATAAGATCAACCCAAAAAAATGCAACCATGATCTTCTTGGATTCTCCATTTATAATCAGCCCAATTCAGCCCATTAAGTGCTTCCTTGATTCTCATCATTCTCCCTCTCTTCAAAGGATTCGTCCTTGAATCTATGCAAAGGAAATGCATGATAAATTTTTTTTTTTTGAAGTGCACGACTCAATACAAGAAAAAAAAAATCATACTTTTTTTTTTGGTAACTCTTTGTGCACGACACAATACAACAAGAATAAGAACACGAACAAGAACAAGATATGAAGAACACAACGATCAAAATAATTTTTTTTTAAGAACACGATGACACAGAACATAAAAAAAAGATCAGATTTTTTTTTTTTTGAGAATAATTTTTTTTAAGAACACGATGACACAAACAAAGACACAAAAACAAAATGGATAGATAATCTGATTTTAGTGCCTGAGCTCTGATACCAAATGATGCGAACCTCAATAACTTGTATTGAGACCCAACAACAAAATTGACATGTTTACACAGAAAGCTAAAATCAGATTGTTGTGATAGTGAACCCGTGACCCAACGCCTATAAAGAGACGCAAACCACGGGTATTCCAAAGATTAGTGAAGACGCCACAATCAGATGCGGAAGGCTGATTGATAAGTCATGGTGTGTGAAGACGCCACAAATCAGATGCGAAAGGCTGATTGATAAGTCAAAAATTGTGTTCTGTGAAGAACAAGGGGGAGGAGCAAAGCTCAACTTCAGAATTGTGTTTAATCCATTATATAAATCTGCCCATACAAAAGAGTATATATAGGATTGGAACAACCCTCCAACCATAGGGATAAATGCAAGTTGTTGGAACAACCCTCCAATCATAGGAAATAAAGGCAAGTAGTTGGAACATCCTCCCAACCATAGGAAATAAAGCTACCACGTTTTTTAACATAGACTTATACAAAAAAGTAGTTTAACTCATTAAAAACACATAGAAACATGAACAAACTCCCAACTACCAACTATAAAACATAAATAGCCATATCTTGGAAGTTATATTCAGCCCATTAGTCTTCCACATGCATAAATGTGATTAGGAAATATAATCAGCCCTATCTTCTTCAAATTTATGCCCAATTAATAAGATCAACCCAAAAAAATGCAACCTTGATCTTCTTGGATTCTCCATTTATAATCAGCCCAATTCAGCCCATTAAGTGCTTCCTTGATTCTCATCATTCTCCCTCTCTTCAAAGGATTCGTCCTCGAATCCATGCAAAGGAAATGCATGATAAATTTTTTTTTTTTGAAGTGCACGACTCAACACAAGAAAAAAAAAATCATACTTTTTTTTTTTGGTAACTCTTTGTGCACGACTCAATACAACAAGAATAAGAACACGAACAAGAACAAGATATGAAGAACACAACGATCAAAATATTTTTTTTTTAAGAACACGATGACACAGAACATAAAAAAAAGATCAGATTTTTTTTTTTTTTTTGAGAATAATATTTTTTAAGAACACGATGGCACAAACAAAGACACAAAAACAAAATGGATAGATAATCTGATTTTAGTGCCTGAGCTCTGATACCAAATTATGCGAACCTCAATAACTTGTATTGAGACCCAACAACAAAATTGACATGTTTACCCAGAAAGCTAAAATCAGATTGTTGTGATAGTGAACCCGTGACCCAACGCCTATAAAGAGACGCAAACCACGGGTATTCCAAAGATTAGTGAAGACGCCACAATCAGATGCGGAAGGCTGATTGATAAGTCATGGTGTGTGAAGACGCCACAAATCAGATGCGAAAGGCTGATTGATAAGTCAAAAATTGTGTTCTGTGAAGAACAAGGGGGAGGAGCAAAGCTCAACTTCAGAATTGTGTTTAATCCATTATATAAATCTGCCCATACAAAAGAGTATATATAGGATTGGAACAACCCTCCAACCATAGGGATAAATGCAAGTTGTTGGAACAACCCTCCAACCATAGGAAATAAATGCAAGTAGTTGGAACATCCTCCCAACCATAGGAAATAAAGCTACCACGTTTTTTAACATAGACTTATAAAAAAAAGTAGTTTAACTCATTAAAAACACATAGAAACATGAACAAACTCCCAACTACCAACTATAAAACATAAATAGCCATATCTTGGAAGTTATATTCAGCCCATTATTCTTCCACATGCAAAAATCTGATTAGGAAATATAATCAGCCCTATCTTCTTCAAATTTATGCCCAATTAATAAGATCAACACAAAAAAATGCAACCTTGATCTTCTTGGATTCTCCATTTATAATCAGCCCAATTCAGCCCATTAAGTGCTTCCTTGATTCTCATCATTCTCCCTCTCTTCAAAGGATTCGTCCTCGAATCCATGCAAAGGAAATGCATGATAAATTTTTTTTTTTTGAAGTGCACGACTCAACACAAGAAAAAAAAAATCATACTTTTTTTTTTTGGTAACTCTTTGTGCACGACACAATACAACAAGAATAAGAACACGAACAAGAACAAGATATGAAGAACACAACGATCAAAATATTTTTTTTTAAGAACACGATGACACAGAACATAAAAAAAAGATCAGATTTTTTTTTTTTTTTGAGAATAATTTTTTTTAAGAACACGATGACACAAACAAAGACACAAAAACAAAATGGATAGATAATCTGATTTTAGTGCCTGAGCTCCGATACCAAATGATGCGAACCTCAATAATTTGTATTGAGACCCAACAACAAAATTGACATGTTTACACAGAAAGCTAAAATCAGATTGTTGTGATAGTGAACCCGTGACCCAACGCCTATAAAGAGACGCAAACCACGGGTATTCCAAAGATTAGTGAAGACGCCACAATCAGATGCGGAAGGCTGATTGATAAGTCATGGTGTGTGAAGACGCCACAAATCAGATGCGAAAGGCTGATTGATAAGTCAAAAATTGTGTTCTGTGAAGAACAAGGGGGAGGAGCAAAGCTCAACTTCAGAATTGTGTTTAATCCATTATATAAATCTGCCCATACAAAAGAGTATATATATAGGATTGGAACAACCCTCCAACCATAGGGATAAATGCAAGTTGTTGGAACAACCCTCCAATCATAGGAAATAAAGGCAAGTAGTTGGAACATCCTCCCAACCATAGGAAATAAAGCTACCACGTTTTTTAACATAGACTTATACAAAAAAGTAGTTTAACTCATTAAAAACACATAGAAACATGAACAAACTCCCAACTACCAACTATAAAACATAAATAGCCATATCTTGGAAGTTATATTCAGCCCATTATTCTTCCACATGCATAAATGTGATTAGGAAATATAATCAGCCCTATCTTCTTCAAATTTATGCCCAATTAATAAGATCAACCCAAAAAAATGCAACCTTGATCTTCTTGGATTCTCCATTTATAATCAGCCCAATTCAGCCCATTAAGTGCTTCCTTGATTCTCATCATTCTCCCTCTCTTCAAAGGATTCGTCCTCGAATCCATGCAAAGGAAATGCATGATAAATTTTTTTTTTTTGAAGTGCACGACTCAACACAAGAAAAAAAAAATCATACTTTTTTTTTTGGTAACTCTTTGTGCACGACTCAATACAACAAGAATAAGAACACGAACAAGAACAAAATATGAAGAACACAACGATCAAAATATTTTTTTTTTAAGAACACGATGACACAGAACATAAAAAAAAGATCAGATTTTTTTTTTTTTTTTTTGAGAATAATATTTTTTAAGAACACGATGGCACAAACAAAGACACAAAAACAAAATGGATAGATAATCTGATTTTAGTGCCTGAGCTCTGATACCAAATTATGCGAACCTCAATAACTTGTATTGAGACCCAACAACAAAATTGACATGTTTACCCAGAAAGCTAAAATCAGATTGTTGTGATAGTGAACCCGTGACCCAACGCCTATAAAGAGACGCAAACCACGGGTATTCCAAAGATTAGTGAAGACGCCACAATCAGATGCGGAAGGCTGATTGATAAGTCATGGTGTGTGAAGACGCCACAAATCAGATGCGAAAGGCTGATTGATAAGTCAAAAATTGTGTTCTGTGAAGAACAAGGGGGAGGAGCAAAGCTCAACTTCAGAATTGTGTTTAATCCATTATATAAATCTGCCCATACAAAAGAGTATATATAGGATTGGAACAACCCTCCAACCATAGGGATAAATGCAAGTTGTTGGAACAACCCTCCAACCATAGGAAATAAATGCAAGTAGTTGGAACATCCTCCCAACCATAGGAAATAAAGCTACCACGTTTTTTAACATAGACTTATACAAAAAAGTAGTTTAACTCATTAAAAACACATAGAAACATGAACAAACTCACAACTACCAACTATAAAACATAAATAGCCATATCTTGGAAGTTATACTCAGCCCATTATTCTTCCACATGCAAAAATCTGATTAGGAAATATAATCAGCCCTATCTTCTTCAAATTTATGCCCAATTAATAAGATCAACACAAAAAAATGCAACCTTGATCTTCTTGGATTCTCCATTTATAATCAGCCCAATTCAGCCCATTAAGTGCTTCCTTGATTCTCATCATTCTCCCTCTCTTCAAAGGATTCGTCCTCGAATCCATGCAAAGGAAATGCATGATAAATTTTTTTTTTTTGAAGTGCACGACTCAACACAAGAAAAAAAAAATCATACTTTTTTTTTTTGGTAACTCTTTGTGCACGACACAATACAACAAGAATAAGAACACGAACAAGAACAAGATATGAAGAACACAACGATCAAAATATTTTTTTTTAAGAACACGATGACACAGAACATAAAAAAAAGATCAGATTTTTTTTTTTTTTGAGAATAATTTTTTTTAAGAACACGATGACACAAACAAAGACACAAAAACAAAATGGATAGATAATCTGATTTTAGTGCCTGAGCTCCGATACCAAATGATGCGAACCTCAATAACTTGTATTGAGACCCAACAACAAAATTGACATGTTTACCCAGAAAGCTAAAATCAGATTGTTGTGATAGTGAACCCGTGACCCAACGCCTATAAAGAGACGCAAACCACGGGTATTCCAAAGAATAGTGAAGACGCCACAATCAGATGCGGAAGGCTGATTGATAAGTCATGGTGTGTGAAGACGCCACAAATCAGATGCGAAAGGCTGATTGATAAGTCAAAAATTGTGTTCTGTGAAGAACAAGGGGGAGGAGCAAAGCTCAACTTCAGAATTGTGTTTAATCCATTATATAAATCTGCCCATACAAAAGAGTATATATAGGATTGGAACAACCCTCCAACCATAGGGATAAATGCAAGTTGTTGGAACAACCCTCCAACCATAGGAAATAAATGCAAGTAGTTGGAACATCCTCCCAACCATAGGAAATAAAGCTACCACGTTTTTTAACATAGACTTATACAAAAAAGTAGTTTAACTCATTAAAAACACATAGAAACATGAACAAACTCCCAATTACCAACTATAAAACATAAATAGCCATATCTTGGAAGTTATATTCAGCCCATTATTCTTCCACATGCATAAATATGATTAGGAAATATAATCAGCCCTATCTTCTTCAAATTTATGCCCAATTAATAAGATCAACCCAAAAAAATGCAACCTTGATCTTCTTGGATTCTCCATTTATAATCAGCCCAATTCAGCCCATTAAGTGCTTCCTTGATTCTCATCATACCAAATGATGCGAACCTCAATAACTTGTATTGAGACTTAACAACAAAATTGACATGTTTACCCAGAAAGCTAAAATCAGATTGTTGTGATAGTGAACCCGTGATCCAACGCCTATAAAGAGACGCAAACCACGGGTATTCCAAAGATTAGTGAAGACGCCACAATCAGATGCGGAAGGCTGATTGATAAGTCATGGTGTGTGAAGACGCCACAAATCAGATGCGAAAGGCTGATTGATAAGTCAAAAATTATGTTCTGTGAAGAACAAGGGGGAGGAGCAAAGCTCAACTTCAGAATTGTGTTTAATCCATTATATAAATCTGCCCATACAAAAGAGTATATATAGGATTGGAACAACCCTCCAACCATAGGGATAAATGCAAGTTGTTGGAACAACCCTCCAACCATAGGAAATAAATGCAAGTAGTTGGAACATCCTCCCAACCATAGGAAATAAAGCTACCACGTTTTTTAACATAGACTTATACAAAAAAGTAGTTTAACTCATTAAAAACACATAGAAACATGAACAAACTCCCAACTACCAACTATAAAACATAAATAGCCATATCTTGGAAGTTATATTCAGCCCATTATTCTTCCACATGCATAAATATGATTAGGAAATATAATCAGTCCTATCTTCTTCAAATTTATGCCCAATTGATAAGATCAACCCAAAAAAATGCAACCTTGATCTTCTTGGATTCTCCATTTATAATCAGTCCAATTCAGCCCATTAAGTGCTTCCTTGATTCTCATCACCATTGGTTCCCTTCCTATGAAGTACCTTGGCGTCCCTTTGGTCACCACTAGACTAAAGAAGGGAGACTGTGATGATCTTATCCAAAAAATCACCTCGAGAATTACTTCGTGGACCTCTAAATTTCTCTCTTATGCTGGACGACTCCAACTTATCCAAACAGTGCTTGCTGGAATTCAAAACTATTGGGCTGCCCTCTTTATTCTTCCCAAAAGTGTCCTTAAGCATATTGAAAAATTATTGTGTAGATTCCTATGGTTTGGAGGAACTAAAAAAGCTCATGGGGCTAAAGTTGCTTGGGACCTAGTTTGTAGACCTAAGAAGGAAGGGGGCCTTGGCCTTAAAAACCTTACCCAATTGAATTCTGTTTTAAACCTTAGACATATCTGGGCTATTTTTACTTCGAAAAACAATTCCCTTTGGGTGGACTGGATACACACTCACATGTTAAAAAGGAAAAGTTTTTGGGAAGTCAAGACCCCTGCCCAATGCTCCTGGTATTGGTGGAAACTCCTTAATCTTAGGACTATGGCTAGACCAGTGCTTAGGCATAGAATTGGTAATGGGTGTGATACTTTTCTCTGGTATGATCATTGGCATCCTATGGGTCCTATTTTGGAAAGAACCGGGATGCGTGTCCAATATGATGTCGCCATCCCCTTATATGCTAAAGTTTCTAATGTTATTGATGGTAATGAATGGAATTGGCCTCTTAAAAACACAATTGAGCTTAGGGATATTAGAGGCCAGTGGCTCCCTTCCCCTAATAAAGTGTTCTCTTCTGCCAACACTTGGGATCATGTTCGGACTCATTACCCTAAAGTCCATTGGTATGGCCTCACTAGGTTCCCAGGTAATATTCCTCAGCACAATTTCATCATGTGGTTGGCCATTCTCCATAGATTATCCACTCATGATAGAATTTATGCCTACACACCTGGCCCTCTTTCTTGTGTTTTTTTGTCACAAGCATCTAGAATCCCATGACCATTTATTCTTTAATTGCTCTTATACTTCTTATTTGTGGCAAGGAATGCTCAATAGGTTGGAAATCTCTTATTCAGCCACCTCTTGGGATGTACTTGTGGATTGGGCAGTGAACAAATGGAAAGGCAAGACTCCACGGCAGGTTGTCCCTAAAATGTGTCTTGGTTTGGTTGTCTATAGCATTTGGGAAGAAAGAAATGCTCAAAGCTTTAAATCTGAAGTGAAGACTAAGGAAAGAGTTTTTTTTTTTTTTTTTTCGAAAAACGGGTTAATCTAAGGAAAGAGTTTTACAAGACCTTTGCCTAAAGATTTCCTTACAGATACAAGCTACATGGAGGAACGATCCCCACCTTCCTCAGTACATTGATAGATGGGCCATTACTACATAGTGAGGATGTTGTCTTGAACCTCCTTTTGTTTTATTTTGTTCTGCAGGAGTTACCTTGATGTAATTTTCATTTCTTGGTTTGTTTGGTTCTTTGATTGTTTGGATGGGTTTTTCTCTGGTTTTTGTTTAGATAATTACCCATCCTTTGCTGCATTGTCTGGATGCTTGTTTTTTGTTCTTCTGTTGCATGGGGTATGCCCCTTGTACCTTGTACAGTGCCATTTGGCTTTTTGTTTAATTAACCGTTCTTTTCTGAAAAAATAAGCCCATCTATGTACACTCATAAAATATACTTGGAGGAAGACGCTAAACCTTCGCGACAAATGCAAAGGCATCTGAATCCCTATATACAAGAAGTAGTCAAAAAGGAAGTCCTAAAACTTCTTGACGTTGGGATCATATATCCTATATCTGATAGCCCTTGGGTTAGTCCAACCTAAGTGGTACCCAAAAAGGCAGGTATAACAGTAATCCCAAACAAAGATGGCGAATTGGTACCAACACGCGTCCCCACCGGATGGCGGATGTGTATTGATTACCGAAAATTGAATACTGTGACTCGGAAAGACCACTTTCAATTGCTATTCATGGATCAAATGCTAGAACGAGTGGCAGGTCATAAATTTTATTGCTTTCTGGACAGATATAGTGGCTTTAACCAAATTGAAATTGCTCCTGAAGATCAGGAGAAAATGACTTTCACATGTCTGTTCGGTACATTCGCCTACCGTCGTATGCCCTTCGGCTTATACAACGCACCTGCTACTTTTTAGCGGTTCATGTTGAGCATATTCAGTGATATGGTCAAGGTCTTTATGGACAATTTTTCGGTGTTCGGCCATAGTTTTGAAAATTGCTTAGATAATCTGGAACGTGTGCTAGCAAGATACGAGGACAAACACCTAGTACTAAACTGGGAAAAGTGTCACTTCATGGTGACCAAGGGAATTGTCCTCGGCCACATTATTTCTGATAAGGGTATCCAAGTTGATAAAGCAAAAATCGATATTATCTCAAATAATATCGAAAATTGTCCTGTCTTTTTTTTTCGAAAAATTGGTAAATTAAACGAAAAAGGGAGTACAAAAATATAAGGGGCATACAAAACCTACCTGTCCCCCATACAGTTAAAGACATCAGCTCTTTCCTGGGACACGCGGGATTTTATCGTCGCTTTATCCAAAATTTTAGTGCAATTTCCCGACCACTTTGTCAACTCTTAGTCAAAGACATACCTTTCAAGAAGTCGGATAACTGTCAAACATCTTTTGACGCACTAAAAGAACACCTTACCTCTGCACCGATAATACAGGCACCCGACTGGAGTTTGCCTTTCAAACTAATGTGCGATGCTAGTGACTACGCCATTGGTGTAGTCCTAGGACAAAGGAAGGATGATAAGCCCTATGTAATCTACTATGCCAGTCGAACACTCAACAAGGTGATATGTTTTGTCGTACACTAACCTGTATGGGGACATCCCCAGGTTTGTCTTATAAGCAATACGTTACGCCCATACATTGGGCGACACGCTCATTGAACTTTGACATTAAAGAAGGAGGTCATCTTCGAAAACTCCAGTTGGCTGAACTAGAAGAAATACGTCGAGATGCATATGACAATGCTAAATTACACAAGGAAAGGTTGAAGGCTTGCCACGATAGAACAATCTTTCGAAAAACATTCGAGCCGGGGCAGAAAGTCTTGCTGTACGACTCTCGCCTCCACCTTTTTCCAGGTAAGCTTTGATCCCGGTGGACAGGTCCATTCCTTGTCAAATCTATTTTTCCACATGGGGCCGTCGAGCTCATAAATCCCAAGAACAAAGATTGTTTCAAGGTTAACGGCCAAAGGTTAAAACCATTCTTGGAAAACTTCCTACCAGAAGCTGAGCACATCGAGCTAGATGAGCCCAGCTATCCCTCCACCTAAAACACCAAAGCGTGTTCACATTTTGTTGTTGTATTATTTCCTTTACTGCGCTTTGTTTTTATTTCATTTATTTCTATCTCTTTTTTAGCGTGACCTCGATTCTAATCTGCTATCACGTATCTCTCCCTTGCAGGTTGTTTGATATGAGAGATGATGACGTCCACTTAATTGGGTCATGGGCTAATTCAGAATATCCTAACCCTCCATAGATTATCGAGGAGATTGCATTCTATCTCTCTCCTTATCAAGGGCCCGGAGCGGACGATGTCATTGACCTAACCCAAGGGTACATCCCATACGATCTTGCACTCCTCTAAATTAATCCCTTCGAGTATATGGACTTCCCTGAAGAGGAAGGCGAACCAGAGGGGTATTTTGTTGGGAAAGGTGATGATGCCCTCTTGGAACAATGGAAGAACGATTAGATGTGGGAACCATGGGAAGAAGATGATTTACAGGATGTAGTGCCTGAACACCATAATGTTGTCTTCACTTATGTTGATGACTTCCTTGTCATCGAATTGGCTCCATGCATTTATGTGCACTTAAGTTATTTGTTGTTCCGGCTTCAATGCCCCCTACCTGCTAGTGTACATGGTTATATCACGCCAATAGTGAGGTCAATTCCTTGTCACACTTCATTTTCTTTTTATCTTTCTGTGTTTATTCCTTTCCGTTAGTTCTTTCTTTTTAGTTTTATCTAATTTCTTTCTTTCTTTTTGTTCTCTTTTGGTCTCTTTTGTCAGGATTTTCACTATGAATCCAATGTTATTGCCCTTATTCCTTCCACATCAACTATTTCATGGATTTGGACCATACATAGGGTCCCCGGGTACCCCACTGCCAGAGGAAAGTCCGTTGAGAAATTACACTCCATTATCTTTGTCTCCATCCGGATCACCTCTTGCCTGTGCAATCAATCCCTCGGAGATTTCAGACTCCCTCGATGATGTCCTTGCTGCTTTCTGACTATTCTGGGAAAGGGAATCATCAAGTTTGGAATCCACACTCGAAGATTTGGCGGAGAAAGAAGCAATGGTGGAAGAAGACATATTCAAAGATTAGTGTTTCACTTCAATTGTGTTTTGACTTTTGATCATGCTTTTATCAATTGAAGTGTAATCCTAGACAGACGTGTTATTAATTTCAGTTTATTTTTAGTTTATCTTTACTAATAAGGTCTTAAGTACCATGTTGGGGGCGACAATTTTGCAATATGGATGCTATTACAAAGTTTTATTTATATAATTTGCAATTTTCTACTAGGAGGATGATTTTTTTGGCTTACATGTCCTGTCAATGAACTGTTTTCTCATTTTCCTGTATGTCCAGAATAATTTTGGTTAGTTGGGGGTGTATAGTTTTCAATTCAGAAGTATTATAGAATTTTCAGGCTCGATCGATCGAACTCACTTCGATCGATCGAAGGCGTCACATCCTCAAGCGCTTCAACAGGTTCAATCGATCGAACTTTCTCGATCGATCGAGACTTGTATTTAAACGAGGCATCGTCCATACACTTCATCAGTTTCTCTACTCCTCTCCTTCACTCTCGAGCGATTGGAGATAGAGACAACTCGGGGCAATTTCTTTCACTTCCCTCCTCACACACATCATTTGGAATCTCCTGATTCCCCCTGATCCTCATCATCATCACCCTCATCTCTCTCATGTGCGTATATCCAAGGTATGGTCCTGAGAACCCCCTATTTTTTTTCATTTTCTTCAAATTCTAGTGGGGGAGCCCCCCATTGGTCCTTAGACCACTTGGTTTAGTTTTTTGTTTTCTATTTTGTGTTTGCAGTCCATCCCCGTTCGTTTTTCTTGTCACTACCAATTTTCTATGCTCGATCAATCGAGAAGGGCTCAAGCGATCGAAGATAACCCCTGTTCAATCGATCGAAACACGTTCGATCAATCGAACTATAACAGTGGCAGTTTCTTTTCTTTTATTCCCTGTTGTGATCTGTTTCTTGTTTTTCTTCCATTTCAAGCCTTTTGTAATGAACCCTATCATAGGGTATCACAAGGCTAAGCCACTAGATCTCACTATACCAGATCCGATACCCGATCACGGATTTCGGAATGTCGAAGAACGCGTATGGTTCAACCGCTACTTTGACACGTGTAAAGTTATGTTGGAACAACCACTTGAGTCCGTGTCACTATCAGCTCTTTAGTTCCTGGCACGGATTAGAGACATGCCTCTCTAGTATGACATGTTGATCTAGACCAAAAAGATCAACATCAACTGGGTTCGTGAAGCCTGTTCTTCAATGATCAAGGATCCCACGACCCCGTTTACATACCAATCCTTCTTTCGCGGGCATGAGATCATCTTCAGCCCTTCCACAGTATCTGCTGCTCTGGGGGTATCTGAGGTACCAGATTGTTTTTATCCTCAGCTACCAGGAGCCCTGGAGATCCCTCCTGCCACGATTATCCTAGAGCTTACGGGAGGCACCATCCAGTTTTGGAGCGATGATTCTCTCATCGAGGATAAGTTTCTTACTGAGGACTACCATCTACTCCATCTAGCTCTGGTCAACTGCATATTGATGACTTCTTATCATGAGAAGTTCGCAGAGTGGTATGCACGAGCTCTTTATTCTATTGGGACAGGACAGTGAGTCTTCCTTCCTCGCCTCTATATCGACTTCTTCATCCAGCCCACGTGGTACATTGCCGCCAAGCACCATCTGAAGGGTGCTTGGCCTATACATCAGATTATTGAGCGGGTTGGGCTACTTTCGTTGACCACAGACACAATTATTCAGGCCTCCAGTAGATTTGGCGAGACGGCAGCTCGCCGTTTCGATGAGCAGAAGAAACAAAAAGAAAAAGGTAAAAGGTCAGGGCAATGAGGAGGAGAGGAGGAGGCACCAATACTGAGGGTGCGGCTTCTGGGACACCCACAGAGGTTGAGGAGCTAGATTCTGATGACGAGCTTGATCCTCGTATTGAGATTGCGCAGTTCGAGCTGAGATAGCGGTCTCAGGCTCTCGCCCAGGGAGAGTCTTCTTCTTCTGTGCCTCTCCCGACTGTTCATGAGTTACTTATGGAGGAGAGAGAGGCCCAGATCAGACTCAAGGGCAAGATGGACCGCATGATGACTCTACTTGAGGCTATATTTGGCAGGGCTTGTTGCACCGATTGGAGATAGCTAACCACCCTTCCCATTGGAGCTCTCTTGTGGACTGGGCTACTAGGACTTGGAAGACGAATACTCTCAACCACATTATCCTAAAAATGTGCCTCGGTTTGGCGGTCTACAACATTTGGAAAGAAAGAAATGCTCATACCTTCAAGTTCGAAACCAATACTAAAGAAAGAATCCTTGAAGAGATCTTTTTTTTTTCCTTGAAGAGATCTACCTCCAGCTTAGGTTACAAATCCAAATCAAGTGGAGGAATAACCCTCATCTTCCTATCTATGTTGCTAGATGGAATTAATTTGTATCTGTAATTGTAATTATTATTTTAAGCATAGCCATTTTCCTCCTAGCTTGTGTTAGGAAGCTTTGCTAGTGTTGCTTGTTTGTGAGCGGCCGGGTTTTGTTTTGGTTTTCTTTAGGGGGATTTCTGCTTTTTCCTTGAGCAGGTGTTTTGTTTTGGATGGGTCCTTTCCTGGTTTAACCTCTGAAAGTTTCCCACCCAGTGTTGCATTTACCAGATGCTTTTGTTTGTGCTGATTGTTTTCCCTGGGGTATGCCCCTTGTCTTTTTGTACAGTGTCGTTTGGCTTTTTCTTTTATTGATTCGCCCATTCCCGAAAAATATTGATTCAGATAGGGGTCGACCAGTCTCTACATACACCTCCACCACCCACTACCGGACCTTCATCCTCAGCTCCACCCCCACAGGTTGATCTTTCTGCTCTATCTACATCGGCGGCACCACCTTCTACTGAGACACCGCTTCTACCACCTCCAATCGTGGCAGACCCATTACTATCTACACCAGCTACCCTGACTGTGAGTGACCCGGCGATGGCTACTACTGTTGCTGAGGGTGGAGATGTTGATGCTCTAGATGTGCTGATCGAGATCTTATCCGATGTCGCTGATGATGCCTAGCCCAGCGTTTGTGGACATTTGTGTTGTTTTTAGTTGTTTGTACTGTGTTCTTGATACGAACCCCGCCAATAATGTGACAAAACTCGTAACACGATTAATGCCTCGGACCGTTCTACTGTCAGATTCAAATAGAAACCACGACCCAACACCTATAACAGATGCGAAACTTGGTATAACGGATGAAGACGCCACAATCAAGGATGGAAAACTCGATTGATAAGTCCAGGTATTAATGCCACAGAGTAAATCTGATAAGTTCGAATAGTTCTTCAAAGAACCAAAGAGAAAACTCTCACAATATTATTAATGATCAAAAACTGCATATTACAAACCCTAAAATTGTTTAAATAGCTGAGGCTTACAGTTGGGCCCTATAAGCCTACGAAATATTATGCCCCAAAATAAATTCACCCAAAATTAAAAATAAAACGAAACTAAAGGAATAAGGAAAGTTCCCATAGTTGGCATGCAAGCCTACAATTCAGCAATTACGAAAAAATGACAATAAAATTCTAATTTTAGGAAAACTCAAATTTGACTTCAATCTTGAACTGCTGGCTTATTCTTCTAGAACTTGAATTAGATTGAAACATCTTTGTGGACCAAGCTCCATAGGCCTCCATGAATTTTCCTGAGACCAAACTTCTTGAATTAGCCCATTGAGTGCCTCTTTGAACTTCTTTGCCCGAGCCCTCGTAACTGGTCCAATTGGAATTTGAACTGGTTCCCTTGAAGACGTGCCATGATTTGCATCAGTTCTCTCCTCTCTAGTAGTTTCTCGTGGGTTTTTGGATATTTTAGACTATTTGGATGGTTTGGTTATTTTGGACTTTGGTTGTTATGGACTTTACTATCACTGCTCTGTTGTTTTCATTATTTTATCGTTCCAGTGATTAGTTCTATTATTATGTATGGATCTCATGCTCTATCTTTTCATATTTTATGTGATCTTTGTTGCTTGGAGTGTTGTATGCCTTCTTTACAGATTGCTAGGGCTGAGTTGAAAAGTGTTCAATCTGAACTCCTCCATTGGCCCCAGGATCTTTCTCTTGTTTCCAAACAGAAACTTTGCATGAAAAATTTCCTGGACTCTATTTGGATTGAAGAGGAAACTCTTAAACAAAAGTCTAGAATGCAATGGCTTGAGACAAGGGACAAAAACTCTAGATATTTTTTTCAACATATTAAAGCTAGACGTAACAGGAAAAGGATTTGTAAGTTGGAAAAACCTGACGGCAGTTTTACTTCAAATTTGGATGATACAAAAAATGAAGCTGTTAGGCATTTTCAAAGTTTACTTGGTACGAGTGCTTTAAACCATTACCCTGGGAGCGTGGCCTTAAGGACCTTTATACACACAAAAATCCCTGAGGAATTTTTGGTTGAGCTTGACAGAATCCCCTCTGTGGATGAAATCAAGTCTACTTTCTTTCAGATGCATGATAATAAGGCCCCTGGCCCTGACGGTTTTAATGCACATTTCTTTAAAAAGTCTTGGACTACTGTTGGTCCCTCCATCATTGCTTCTATCAGTGAATTTTTCCAAACTAGTAATATGCTAAGGGAGTCTAATTCTACTATTATATCTCTGATACCTAAAGTCCCTAATCCTTCTAAGATGGGGGACTTTAGACCTATCTCCTGTTGCAATACTGTTTATAAATGCATATCTAAAATCATTGCGAAGAGACTCCAAGTTATCCTCCCATCCATCATAGATCAAGCTCAGTCAGCCTTTGTCAAAGGTAGGAAAATCAGTGATAATGTCTTACTTGCCCAAGATCTGTTGAGGGACTACCATAAAGAGGGTGGCAAACCTAGAGCCGCTGCTAAGGTCGACCTCATGAAGGCCTATGATAGTGTTAGCTGGACCTTTTTGTTTGATTTACTTGAAACCCTTGGCTTCCCCCCTAATATTAAAAAATGGATAAGAGCCTGTATTACTACCCCTAGATACTCCATCAATTTCAATGGTGCCAAAGGTCTTAGGCAAGGAGACCCCATTTCCCCTTACCTTTTTGTTATCATTATGGATGCATTAAGCCAACTTCTCCAACATAACATTCAGCATAATAGGTTCTCCTTCCATTGGAAATGTGATAAATTGAAGATCTCCCATCTTTGCTTTGCTGATGACTTGCTTATTTTGTTTAATGGTGATGTGGACTCTGCCAAAATTGTTAGGAAAACTCTTGACCAGTTTTATGAATTTTCTGGGCTCCAAGCAAATAATTCAAAAAGCTGTGTGTTCTTCTCTGGGATTGAGGAAAATTTGGAGAATAATATGTTGACGGCACTCCAATTTACCAAAGGATCTCTTCCTTTAAGGTATCTTGGAGTACCCCTTATCACTACCAAACTCAAGAAACATCATTGTGAAAATCTTATTACTAATATTTGTTCTAGAGTGGACTCTTGGAAGTCAAGGTTTCTTTCCTATGCAGGTAGGGCTCAACTAATTCAATCTGTTTTGACAGGTATCCAACATTACTGGTCTGGAATGTTTGTTCTTCCTAAATGTGTTCTTAAACAGGTGGATCAAGCGCTTATGAGATTCCTTTGGAATGGCAACACTGAGAAAGGAACTGGAGCTAAGATTGCTTGGACTAATGTTTGTAAACCTAAAAAAGAAGGAGGCCTTGGTTTCAAGAATATATTTTTAACAAACACCATCTTAAACCTAAAACATATAGGATGTTTGCTGGATCCGAGTAATAAATCCTTGTGGAAAGAATGGGTTCATATGTACATGATTAAAAATAAAAGTTTTTGGGATATTAGACCCCCTGGACAATGTTCTTGGTATTGGAGGAAGTTGCTGAAACTGAGGGAGGTTGTTAGACCCTTATTAATACACAGAATTGGTAATGGAGAACATACCTCTCTTTGGTTTGACAACTGGCTTCCATTTGGTCCTATTTTTGAGAAATATACTAGAAGAATTGCTTATGACACCGCCATTGATGTCAATGCTAAAGTGGCAACCATAATAAGAGGTAATGATTGGAGTTGGCCTGCTTTTAACTCCATTGAGATTAATGAGGTTAGAGTAGTCCTTTCCAATATGTATAAGCCCTCTGGCTTCACGGATAGAGTTGCTTGGACTACTACTTCCAATGGGATCTTTAACTTTACTAGTGTGTGGAATCAACTTCGAGATACTAACCCTATGGTTCCCTGGTATAATGTTGTGTGGTTTTCAGGATGTAGTCCCAGACAATCTGTTGTTCTTTGGTTGGCCGTGCAGCATAGACTCTCTACTCATGACAGGATCTCCCACTTTACTCCTGGGCCTCTTGCATGTGTTTTTTGTCACAATCATTTGGAAACTCATAATCACCTCTTCTTTGAGTGTTCATATTCCTCTTTTGTTTGGCAGGATCTGATGCTCAGAAGTGGTTTTGTTTGGAATGGCACGCAGTGGGATATCTCTGTCCTGTGGATGGCTCAACATTGGAAAGGGAAGAAACCTCATAAAGCTGTACCTAAGATATGCCTTGGAGTTGCTGTTTATGGCTTGTGGCAAGAAAGGAACTCCAGATCTTTCAAGAATAAATTTAATCCTAAAGAGCATCTTTTGAAGACGTTAGTTTCTCAAGTTAATGCCCAAATTAGACTTAGATGGAAGCAACATGCCCAACTTGATGCTATTCTTAGTCATTGGACTTAATGTTGTGTGTTGCCTTTGTCCTCTTTTGTTTCTTCTTGAAGATTTGTCTTGGGTGGTTCCCTGATTGTTTTTTTTTTATTTAGAGACGTTTTTTCATTTCTTTGTTATGTGTAGTGGTTTCCTTTGCCACTAGTCCTCCTCCTCGCGCTCATTGTATATCCTGGGGTATGCCCCTTGTACTTTTGTACAGCTTTTTTTGGATTTATTTACCCGTTTCCGAAAAAAAAAAAAAATACAGATTGCTATGCTTGCGGTTATTGCTATGCTTTATCAGGTGATATCTCTCTATCTATATTTGAAAATCAACTTCTGAGGTCATTGCAATTTTCAGTTGGGGGTGGGATGTAGGTAGATAATCACCTGCCCATATCTATACGTAGCAATCTGGATTACTTTATTGCACATTTCATACAATCTCAATTAGAATTGGATTACATTTACAATTTGAAGACAAATTGAAGAAAATTTAAAATTTAAAAAAAAAAATTTAATTTAAAATTTTAAACTATTAAGGAATTTTTTAACTGAATTGGTAGAACAATTTTGAATATTCACTTCTATTTAGCTGTTATCAAGCAATGACACAATCATTTTATTCTCATCTTGTTATGAATTAAGTTCATGCATTTTTTTATAGTTTCACTAGGATAAATGTATATGTTGACCATTCGTGTATCCCAAATCCACATGCACGTGTTAATAGCTATGCAGAAAACCTGAAATAAAGAATTGATACAACTTTTGTGCTTTAAGGAATAAGTAGTGGAAACTAGTCACCCTTAGTGAGCTTTTGAATCCAGTCTTCAAATTCTGAGGGAATTATCACATTATTCGAATTATTTTTCTTGAATATACGTATTAAACTTCGTTGAATAGTCTCTAATTCTTCATTTTGGTTGCTTATTAGAGGAGAACATTCAGGATTTACCAACTAAACTCAATGAACACTGAAGTGTTAAAAACTAAGAAGTTGAGAAAATGATTAAGCCATCGTTATTCGCTCCTTACCTTTCCATATACCTGTATCAATATTCCAGAATATGCGTTGTTCTCAACCCCACACCTAGTAAATACTGCGAAGTCTATTATGAAAATCTAAATCCCTAATCTTATGCTTTGACCTCAATGAGCCCCATTGCACATCTAATGTGATTAAATTGTTGAAGTGTGTGACGAGGAGAGAGTAAATGTGGGAGGGACCGAATAAAAGATAAAAGGAAAGAAGAAGGAGTCCAGGTTAAAAAAAAACATATATGAGAATAGAGGATGGTTGGAATAGAGTGAAGTAAAATTACTAAACTCAATCTGATACGAACCCCGCCAACAATGTGACAAAACCCGTAACACGCTTAATGCCTCGGACCGTTCTACTGTCAGATTCAAATGGAAAACTGCGACCCAACACCTATAACAGATGCGAACCTTGGTATAAAGGACGAATACGCCACAATCAAGGATGGAAAACTCGATTGATAAGTCCAGGTATGAACGCCACAGAGTAAATCTGATAAGTTCGAATAGTTCTTCAAAGAACCAAAAAGAAAACTCTCACAATATTATTAATGATCAAAACTGCATATTACAAACCCTAAAACTGTTTAAATAGTCAGTTGGGCCCTATAAGCCTGCGAAATATTATGTCCCAAAATGAATTCGTCCAAAATTAAAATAAAACAAAACTAAAGGAATAAGGAAAGTTCCATAGTTGGCATGCAAGCCTACAATTCAGCAATTTAAGCAATTAAGAAAAAATGACAATCAAATTCTAATTTTAGGAAAACTAAAATTTGACTTCAATCTTGAACTGCTAGATTATTCTTCTAGAACTTGAATTAGATTGAGACATCTTTGTGGACCAAGCTCCATAGGCCTCCACGAATTTTCCTGAGACCAAACTTCTTGAATTAGCCCATTGAGTGCCTCTTTGAACTTCTTTGCCCGAGCCCTCATAACTGGTCTAATTGGAATTTGAACTGGTTCCCTTGAAGACGTGCCATGATTTGCATCACTCCCCTCCTCTTGAAAAGGATTTATCCTCAAATCATCACCTACATCAAAAGGACTCAAATCAGTAACATTAAAAGTAGTACTTACATTGTACTCACCTGGCAAATCGAGCTTTATAAGCATTGTCATTGATGCGCTCGAGAACTTGGAAAGGCCCATCTCCTCGTGGCAGTAATTTGGAACGCCTTTCAGCCAGAAATCTTTCTTTTCGCATATGCAACCAAACCCAATCTCCGGGTTCAAAAACCATCTTGTGACGCCCCTTGTTGGCTTGCTTGGCATATTGCTCTGTTCGTCGCTTAATGTTGAGTCTGGCTTTCTCATGAATCTGCTTAACAAAGTCAGCTTTCCTTTTGCCATCTAAATTAACACGCTCAATCAAAGGTAAAGGAGATAAATCCAACGGAGTTAATGGATTAAACCCATATACAATTTCAAACGGTGAAAATTTAGTAGCAGAATGAATATTTCGATTGTAAGCAAACTCAACATGTGGTAAACAATCTTCCCATGTTTTAATGTTCTTTTGAATAATAGCTCTTAACAAAGTTGACAAAGTCCTATTTACTACTTCAGTTTGACCATCAGTTTGTGGGTGACAAGTAGTAGAAAATAATAACTTAGTCCCTAACTTACACCACAAGGTCTTCCAAAAGTACCTCAAGAACTTAGCATCTCTATCTGAAATAATTATTCTAGGCATACCATGTAATCTTATAATCTCCCTAAACAACAAATCAGTTACATGTGATGCATCATCCGTTTTGTGACATGGAATAAAATGTGCCATTTTAGAAAAGTGATCTAACACCACAAAAATCGAATCCCTACCCCGTTTGGTCCTAGGCAAACCTAACACAAAGTCCATTGAGATATCAATCCAAGGCTCACTAGGAATAGGCAGTGGTGTGTATAATCCATGGGTTTGCACTGGAGATTTTGCTTGCCTACAAGTTACACATCTTCACATTTACCTCTTTCCGAAAAAAAAAAAAAAAAAGTTACACATCTTCCACAAATTCTCTCAACATCTCTTTTCATGTGTGGCCAAAAGAAATGCTCGTGTAGGATGGCTAGTGTCTTAGCAACTCCAAAGTGTCCCATTAAACCCCCACCATGTGATTCCCTCACTAACAAATCGTGTAATGAACAATTAGGAACACACAACTTATTCTCCCGAGTGGCCCAATTACACTAGTTTAAATCTTAGCGGTGCCCAAGTGGCCCCTCCCACTACCCATATCCCTACGGGTTCCCTCAGTCACGTGCAAACCAAAGGCCAGGTAACACTGGACAAACCCCCCCCCCCCCCCCCCCCCCCCCCCCGCGGTGCAGCTTCTCTCACAGAAGACTTTTATTCCCGAGGCCACCCCAAACTTTGAGACTTCCTTCCCTAATTTACACCCAAATTCCTCTACTAAATCTTCAAAACTTGGTAACCTTACTCCATCACCCCAACACCAACCTCAGAACCCAAGCTGGGCCTCTATTTTACAACCTAAAATTGCCTCAAATTTTAAAGTTAATTACATCCAGCCAAATAGAGTTAATAACCGTATCAAGGTTCGTCTATCCAAAGATATGGCTGAGGAAGGTAGCAGAGCTTATATATGCCAGGGGGTTCTTAACAGGTTGGGTATCTTATATGCCAACACCTCATGGGATGCTCTTGTGCTTTGGACAGCGGACAAATGGAACAAGGAAACTCCTAGGCATATTATTCCTAGAATGTGCCTAGGTTTGACGGTTTACAACATTTGGAAGGAGAGGAATGCTCGCAGCTTCAACACTGGATCTAAAACTAAGGAAAGAATATTTCATGAGATTTGTCTTCAAATATCCCAACAAATACAGATGAAATGGAAGAATGACCCTCAACTTCCTCAGTACACTGATAGATGGAACTTTACTCCATAAGGGTGTTTTTTTTTTTTTTTTTTAGTCGTTGCCTTGTTGAGGTCTACTGTTCTTTGTTCTGTATGCCTTTTTAGGCATTAGGCTTTGGCTTTTGTTGTATTTTGGAGATGGATCCTTATCTAGGGTTGGGCTTTGATAAACCTCCATCTTTTGTTGCTTTGGCTTGAGGCCAATTTTGTGTGCTCATTTTATATCCTGGGGTATGCCCCTTGTTTCTTTTGTATAGTGCCGCTTGGCTTTTTCTTTCTATTGATTAACCATTTTCCGAAAAAAAAAAAAAGGTAGCAGAGCTTGGGACACCACTTTGGTAGGGTATTTTATTGGGAAAAAACTTCCTTACACACTGGTTAAAAATTCTACAACAAGGCTCTGGGGGAAAGTGGGACTTCAGGATATGCTAGCTACTGATTCAGGCTACTTCTTCTTTAAATTTAACTCTAGAGAATAGAGTGATGCCATTTTGGAAGGGGGGGCCCTGGCATGTTGCTGGGCAACCAATAATCTTGAGAAATTGGCAGCATGGTTTGGAATTAGCTAAAGAGGCCCAATCCACTATACCTATATGGGTCAATATTTATAACATTCCTCTAGAATATTGGAATGCTGAGGGCTTCAGTCACATCGCTAGTGCCGTTGGAAGACCATTACATGTCCACAGAATGACGGCTTCATGCCAAAGAATCTCCTTTGCCAGAATTTGTGTTGAGGTTAATGCTCAATTTGAATTAGTGAAAGATTTTGATATAGAGGTTGAAGATCCTGTCAGTGGGGAAATCAAAACTATTACTCTTAATGTTGAGTACCAATGGAGTCCAGTTAGATGTGCCAAGTGCAGAAAGTTTGGGCATGACTGCTCCAAAATACCTAAGCCCACTACTAAGACCAACCAAGCACCTGCTACTCAGATCCAACAAGCTAAATCCTCTAATGAGAGGACCAATGGTTTTTGAAACAAAATGGGAAATTTGTGTCTGACCAAGCTCCAGGTGCTCTTTCTACCTCTAATGCTCTAAAGGCAGAAATTTTAACCAGCTCTAATCCTGCAACAGATAACTTTCTTTCTTATATGAATTATGATAACACCCCTAATAATCATCCAACGTTGGTTAATTCAGTTATAGTTCCATGTTTGGCTGATACGGTTATCCCTACTTCTAATGAGGTATCCCAAATTGCCATTTATGATGGACCTAACCCATCCACAAATGAGCTTGTTTTAGGCGAGTTCAACAACTCTTTCTCAGCTTTGAAAGAAATTGATTCAGTTAAAGACAACATCACCCAACCTATTGATGAGCTAGAGAGTGGTATTGTTACTACAATTGATACAAGCAATGATGTGATGGACACTATGATTGGAAATAGAGTCTCAACTTTGGAGAACCATAATATGCTGAAGATTGATAATAGCAGACTTTCTACTGTTGAATCTACACCAAGGCAGATTGAGTACACCAACTCCTTTTTCCAGAATTCGGTATCAATCAACTCAAGTGAGGACTCCAGTGATGATGATGACCAACCAGTCCGAGTTCCTCCACAAGAACAACATTTGGTTACCCCCAAATCTAAGATCTCACCAGGCCATTCCAATATGCAGAAGAACAGAATTAGAAGTTCTTCAGGTAAGAAAGAACGCTCTTCTAATCATCGTTAATGATTATTAGTTGCTGGAACATTAGGGGAGTTAACCAGTCCGAAAAACAACATGAAATTTGTAAATTGGTATCTACCCAAAATATTTTTCGGAAAAAAGTATCTACCCAAAATATTGATATTATGGGTATTGTTGAAACTAAAGTGAGAATTCCTAATCAAGATCTTATTCAAAGGAAAATGCTGCCTAACTGGAACTTTATTACGAACAGCCAACCGGATTCTATTGATAGAATTTGGGTTGGCTGGGACCCTAATAAAGTTATCCTTACTGTTTTGCAATGTACTAGGCAGCTTATACATGTTGAAATTGAATCTCTTGACCATACTAAAGTTTGTAGCCTCTTTCATCTATGGTTCTAATACCATTCAAGGTAGGAGACCCCTTTGGTCTACCATGAGAAATATAGCTGCCTCCATTGGTGAAAAGAAAAGTATTCCCTGGATTAGTCTCGGGGACTTTAACTCTGTCCTCAACTCTAACGAAATATTTGAGGGTAATCCAGGGAGGGACCAAGGGGCTAAAGAATTTAATGATCTTGTGAATGCCACTTGTCTTGTAGATCTTAGATTTACAGGTGTCTACTTCTCTTGGAGTAACCGACAATTTGATTCAGTGTACTTCACTAAAAGGAAGCTTGACAGAGCCCTCATCAATCCTAGATGGTTGGACACCTTCCCTTTTGCTTATGCCGAGTTCCTCCCCCCCCCCCCCCGGTATCTCTGACCACTCTTCTATTATTGTCAAATTATCTCCCCCTTCCAGTAAAAAAGGTAAACCTTTTAAATTCTACAATTATTGGACTGCATTGGAGAACTTTAATACTACTATCTGTACTGCTTGGACTAGGCACCTAGACGGTACCTTTCAATTCCAATTATTCCATGCTTTAAAGAACCTTAAAGTTGATTTGAAAAAGCTTACCAAGAATTCCCTAGGTAAGGAGAGAATTATAGCTAAGAAAGCTCGAGAAGATCTTTGGGCTTGTCAAAGGGAACTTGATGAGAACCCTACTGATTCCTCCCTTAGAGCCCTTGAAAAAGAGCTTATGAGTGTGTTCTTAAAAGCCATCCACATTGAAGAAGAGGTAATTAGACAAAAATCTAGGATCCAATGGCTTGATGCCGGGGATAAGAACACTGCTTATTTTCACAATTCAGTTAAAAATTGAAGGAACCACAAAAGAATTGTGACCCTTGTCCAACCCGATGGAAATAAAACCACTACTGAGGAGGGAGCCAAAGCCGAAGCGATTAGATATTTTAAATCCATGCTTGGCACCACTGCCTCTAATCCCTATCCTGGAATCAATGAGTTGAGGAAAGTCATCCATAAACGCATCCCCACTGATCTATTTAACCTTATGGATGAGATCCCTACTGACAATGATATTAAGGATGCTATCTTTAGTATCCATAGTAACAAAGCTCCGGGTCCTGATGGTTATAATGCTCATTTTTTTAAGGAAACTTGGACCATCACAGGGCAATTAGTTACTCAAGCTGTCAAAGAATTTTTCACTTCAGGCGAGTTGTTAAAAGAATCTAATGCTACCCTTATCACCCTCATCCCCAAGATTCCTAATTCGTAAAAAATGAGTGAATTTAGGCCTATCGCGTGTTGCAATACAGTCTATAAATGCATTTCTAAAATTATCTCCAAGAGGCTCCAAAAACTTTTACCCACTCTTGTTGATAATGCTCAATCTGCTTTTATTAAAGGTAGGAAAATTAGTGACAATGTTCTTCTTGCCCAAGACCTCATGAGGGACTATCATAAGCCTTCTGGCCATCCTAGAGCTGCAGCCAAGGTTAACCTTATGAAAGCCTATGATAGCGTCAGTTGGGAAATTTTACTTGATCTTCTTGATGTTCTTGGGTTCCCTCCCAAGATGCAAGGTTGGATTAAAGCTTGCGTTACTAGTCCTAAATACTCTATAAACTGTAATGGGGAATCTATTGGGTACTTTGAGGGAGCTAAGGGCCTTAGACAAGGTGATCCAATGTCTCCTTATTTGTTTGTTCTTATCATGGATACTCTTAGCCAATTGATCCAACATAACATCCAAAGAAATCCCCAGTTTAAATACCATTAGAAATGTGAAAAACTCAAAATCTCACACCTCTGCTTTGCTGATGATCTCCTATTATTTTTCTATGGTGATGCAAATTCTGCATTGCTTATGACTAATTCTTTGCATCAGTTTTATGATTTCACAGGCCTGCAGGCCAATGCTAGCAAGAGTTGTCTATTTATCGCTGGAACGGAGGAAAATACAACCAATGCTATTTGCCAAAATCTCCCATTTTCTCTTGGGTCTCTTCCTTTGAAGTATCTAGGCGTCCCTTTAATCACGACTAAACTTAAGAAGGGAGATTGTGATGAGCTCATTCAGAAAATCAGTGCTAGAATTACTTCTTGGACTGCTAAATTTCTTTCTTATGCGGGCAGGCTGCAGCTTATCCAATCTGTCCTTGCAGGGATTCAAAATTACTGGAGTGCCTTGTTTATTCTTCCTAAGAGTGTCTTAAAACATATTGATAGCTTAATGAGTAGATTCCTATGGACTGGGGGTACAGATAAGACTCATGGTGCCAAGGTAGCTTGGGATGTGGTTTGTCGGCCTAAGAAGGAAGGGGGACTTGGCCTTAAAAATTTAACTCAGTTGAACAAAGTCTTAAATCTTAAACATATCTGGACTATTTTCACTTCAAAAAGTATTTCCCTATGGGTGGACTGGATACATCATTACATGTTAAAAGGGAAAAGTTTTTGGGAGGTTAAGGTCCCGTTTCAATGCTCTTGGTATTGGAAAAAGCTCCTCAAGTTAAGGTCTATGGCTAGACCTATGCTTAAGCATAAGATTGGTAACGGTTGTGGCACCTTCCTTTGGTATGATAATTGGCACCCTTTATGCCCAATCCTTGACAAATTTGGAATACGCATCCAATATGATGCCACTATCCCTCTTAATGCCAAAGTTTCCGATGTTATTAACGGAAGGGAATGAAGTTGGCCTTCGACTAACACTATTGATTTAATGGAAGTTAGAGGCCAATTACATTCCTTACCTCCCCCTTCAACATCTAGTGATGTTGTCCAATGGTTACCCTCTCCTAATAAGGTGTTTTCTTCTGCTAAAACTTGGGACCATGTCAAAACTCACTACCCCAAAGTTCCTTGGCATCGCTTAGTTTGGTTCCCGGGGAACATCCCTCGCTATAGTTTTATTTTATGGCTGGCTATTTGATGCGAACCTCAATAACTTGTATTGAGACCCAACAACAAAATTGACATGTTTACCCAGAAAGCTAAAATCAGATTATTGTGATAGTGAACCCGTGACCCAACGCCTATAAAGAGACGCAAACCACGGGTATTCCAAAGATTAGTGAAGACGCCACAATCAGATGCGGAAGGCTGATTGATAAGTCATGGTGTGTGAAGACGCCACAATCAGATGCGAAAGGCTGATAGATAAGTCAAAAATTGTGTTCTGTGAAGAACAAGAGGGAGGAGCAAAGCTCAACTTAAGAATTGTGTTTAATCCATTATATAAATCTGCCCATACAAAAGAGTATATATAGGATTGGAACAACCCTCCAACCATAGGGATAAATGCAAGTTGTTGGAACAACCCTCCAACCATAGGAAATAAATGCAAGTAGTTGGAACATCCTCCCAACCATAGGAAATAAAGCTACCACGTTTTTTAACATAGACTTATACAAAAAAGTAGTTTAACTCATTAAAAACACATAGAAACATGAACAAACTCCCAACTACCAACTATAAAACATAAATAGCCATATCTTGGAAGTTATATTCAGCCCATTATTTTTCCACATGCATAAATATGATTAGGAAATATAATCAGCCCTATCTTCTTCAAATTTATGCCTAATTAATAAGATCAACCCAAAAAAATGCCACCTTGATCTTCTTGGATTCTCCATTTATAATCAGCCCAATTCAGCCCATTAAGTGCTTCCTTGATTCTCATCATTCTCCCTCTCTTCAAAGGATTCGTCCTCGAATCCATGCAAAGGAAATGCATGATACATTTTTTTTTTTTGAAGTGCACGACTCAACACAAGAAAAAAAAATCATACTTTTTTTTTGGTAACTTTGTGCACTACACAATACAACAAGAATAAGAACACGAACAAGAACAAGAGATGAAGAACACAACGATCAGAATAATTTTTTTTTAAGAACACGATGACACAGAACATAAAAAAAAAAGATCAGACTTTTTTTTTTTTTTTGAGAATAATTTTTTTTAAGAACACGATGGCACAAACAAAGACACAAAAACAAAATGGATAGATAATCTGATTTTAGAGCCTGAGCTTTGATACCAAATGATGCGAACCTCAATAACTTGTATTGAGACCCAACAACAAAATTGACATGTTTACCCAGAAAAGCTAAAATCAGATTATTGTGATAGTGAACCCGTGACCCAACGCCTATAAAGAGACGCAAACCACGGGTATTCCAAAGATTAGTGAAGACGCCACAATCAGATGCGGAAGGCTGATTGATAAGTCATGGTGTGTGAAGACGCCACAATCAGATGCGAAAGGCTGATTGATAAGTCAAAAATTATGTTCTGTGAAGAACAAGAGGGAGGAGCAAAGCTCAACTTAAGAATTGTGTTTAATCCATTATATAAATCTGCCCATACAAAAGAGTATATATAGGATTGGAACAACCCTCCAACCATAGGGATAAATGCAACAACCCTCCAACCATAGGAAATAAATGCAAGTAGTTGGAACATCCTCCCAACCATAGGAAATAAAGCTACCACGTTTTTTAACATAGACTTATACAAAAAAGTAGTTTAACTCATTAAAAACACATAGAAACATGAACAAACTCCCAACTACCAACTATAAAACATAAATAGCCATATCTTGGAAGTTATATTCAGCCCATTATTTTTCCACATGCATAAATATGATTAGGAAATATAATCAGCCCTATCTTCTTCAAATTTATGCCTAATTAATAAGATCAACCCAAAAAAATGCCACCTTGATCTTCTTGGATTCTCCATTTATAATCAGCCCAATTCAGCCCATTAAGTGCTTCCTTGATTCTCATCACTATTCTCCACAGACTATCCACACATGATAGAATCTTTACATACACACCGGGGCCATTAGCATGTGTATTTTGCCACAAAAATTTGGAATCCCATGACCATTTATTCTTTAATTGCACTTATACCTCTTTTGTTTGGCAGGGAGTTCTAAACAGGTTGGGAACCTTAGATGTAGCCTCCTCATGGGATGATCTTGTGGTTTGGGCAGCGGACAATTGGAAAGGAAAGACTCCTAGGCACATTATTCCAAAAATGTGCCTAGGTTTGGTTACATATAGCATTTGGAAAGAAAGGAATGCTCGGAGCTTCAAATCTGAAGCGATGCCTAAGGAAAGAATATTTCAAGAGATTTGTCTTCATATATCCCAACAAATACAAGTGCAGTGGAAGAATGACCCTCACCTTCCCCAATACATTGGAAATTGGATTATTACTCCATAGTGGATTTGGTTTTGGTTGGTTTTCCCTGTATATTTGCATTGTGTTTTGATTGTGTTTTGGTTGGTTTTTTGCTCTTCTTGTTTTGCTAAGAGCATTGGTCTCTTTTGACCTTTCCTTTGTGCATTGTCTTATGCCTTTTTCGTGCGCCTTTTGTATACCCTGGGGTATGCCCCTTGTACTTTTGTATTGCCTTTTGGCCTTTTCTTTTTAATTAACCATTTTTTCGAAAAAAACTTATTCTCCTGAAATAAGAAATCTTCATGCCTAAAGAATTTACCTAATACTTTTTTCTCACAATTCCTATACTCTTCACGAAAATCTTGGTCTAATGGATATAATTCTTTAATGTGCTCAAAATCAAGCAATTTTGCATCAAGAGAAGAAATCAATGCATACCTGCGAGAGAGAGCATCTGCAACGATGTTTTCCTTACCTTGCTTGTAACAAATGACATATGGAAATGTCTCAATGAATTCCACCCATCCCGCATGCCTCCTATTCAACTTGTGTTGGCCCTTCAAATGTTTTAAGGATTCGTGATCAGTGTGAATCACAAACTCCTTAGGCCAAAGATAGTGTTGCCACGTCTCCAATGCTCGGACTAACGCATACATTTCCTTGTCATAGGTAGGGTAGTTTAAGGCAGCCCCACTCAATTTCTCACTAAAGAATGCAATTGGTCGTCATCCTTGCATGATAACTGCACCTATGCTGGATGCGAATTTTCATGTGCTCATTGTTTATCCTGGGGTTGTGATACGAACCCCGCCAACAATGTGACGAAACCCGTAACACGATTAATGCCTCGGACCGTTCTACTGTCAGATTCAAATGGAAACCGCTACCCAACACCTATAATAGATGCGAACCTTGGTATAACGGATGAAGACGCCACAATCAAGGATGGAAAACTCGATTGATAAGTCCAGGTATGAACGCCACAGAGTAAATCTGATAAGTTTGAATAGTTCTTCAAAGAACCAAAGAGAAAACTCTCACAATATTATTAATGATCAAAAACTGCATATTACAAACCCTAAAACTGTTTAAATAACTGAGGCTTACAGTTGGGCCCTATAAGCCTACGAAATATTATGCCCCAAAATAAATTTGCCCAAAATTAAAATAAAACGAAACTTTTTTTTTTTCGAAAAATGGTAAATAGATTCCAAAAAAGGATGTACAAATGTACAAGGGGCATACTCCAGGATATACAAATAGAAGCAGGGCTCTGAAAAGGAACATGTAGAAAAGAAAGCTACCAATCAAGGGAGATTAACCCCAAAACAGCCAAAAACAAATCAATACAAAGCAAATTTTTATTTTTTCGGAAAAAAGGGTAAATAAAATCCAAAAAAAGGATGACAGTAATACAAAGCAATTGCCATCAACAAAAGAAGGACATTAAAGCCAATTACAAAGAGTGGAGTTAAGATTACTGTGGTGCTTCCAGTTAACCCTTATGAGGTCATGGATTTGAGATATTAAGCTCTTGAGGATAATCTCTTTGGGACAAAAAATGTGTTTGAAGGTTCTATTGTTCCGCTCTTTCCATAATCCATAAACAGTAACTCCCAAGCAAAGTTTGGGGATTTGATGAAGTGTCGTCTTTCCTTTGAGGTGTTGAGCCATCCAGATCAAAGTGTCATTCCAACCTTGACCATTCCAAGTCAAGCCACACCTATGCATAATATCCTGCCAAATACCACAAGAGTAAGAGCAAGAAAAAAACAAGTGATTATGTGTTTCCATCTGAGAGTGGCAGAAAACACAAGCCAGGGGGCCACGGGTGAAAGAAGAAATCCTATCATGGGTAGACAATCTGTTATGAGCTGCTAACCAAAGAATTATACTCGACCTAGGAGTACCTCCTTTAAACCACACACTGTCATACCAAGGAACCTTGGGGTAATGGTACCTTAAATGATCCCAAATAAGGGAAAATTTAAATTTACCAGATGGAGTGACCTGCCAACTAACTTTGTCCTGAAGAAAAGAGGGTTTATAAAGGTTGGTGAACATAGTTCTAACTTCATCCAGATCAATGGAGTGAGAGCTAGGCCAATCCCATTCCAAACCCCTAATAATGGTACTAACTTTAGCATTAATGTTAATGGCGGCATCATAAACAATCCTGACTGTATATTTATCCAATAAAGGCCCAACAGGGAGCCAATTATCAAACCAGAGAGAAGTGTTCTCACCATTCCCAATTCTATGAATAAGCAAAGGTTTAGCAATATATCGAAGTTTTAATAATTTTCACCAATACCACGAGCATTGGGAAGGAGTTTTAACCTGCCAGAAACTTTTGTTTTTAAGCATATGCAGGTGGATCCAATTTTTCCATAGAGAGGTATTGGAAGGATCAAGAATACTTCCAATATGTTTAAGGTTCAAAATGGTGTTAGTTAAATTGATATCCTTGAACCCCAAACCTCCTTCTTTCTTGGATCTACAAACTGTATCCCAAGCTATTTTTGCACCATGTTTAATTTCAATTTACCAGCCCATAAGAATCTAGCCATAAATTGAGTCACTTGTTTGAGAACTCCTTTGGGAAGAATAAACATGCCAGACCAAAAAAGTTGAATACCTGTCAAAACAGAATTAATCAATTGAGCTCTTCCAGCATAAGACAGAAATTTAGACTTCCAAGAATTAATTCTAGCACAAATTTTGCTAACCAACTCTTCACAGTCTTATTTTTTGAGCTTAGAAGTAATAAGGGGCACCCCAAGGTACCTGACAGGTAAATTACCTTTCACAAAGTTGAGGGTGGAAAGAATATTTTCAGTTATTTCCTCTTCAACATTACAAAAGAAAAGGCAACTTTTAGCATTATTAGCTTGGAGCCCAGTGAACTGATAAAATTGGTTAAGGGCTTCCTGAATCACTATAGCAGTTTCCTCATCTCCATTAAACAAAATAAGAAGGTCATCAGCAAAACAGAGATGAGATATCTGAAGCTTATCACATTTCCAATGATAGGTAAAGGGTCTCGTATTAATAAAATGATGGAGCAATTGACTAAGGGTATCCATAACAAGGACAAAAAGATAAGGAGAGATAGGGTCACCTTGTCTAAGCCCCTTTGCCCCTGCAAAAAAACCCACTGATTCACCATTAAAATTGATAGAGTACTTTGGGGTAGTAATACAAGCAATGATCCATTTCTTTAAATTTGGTGGAAATCCAAGAACATCCAAGATATCAATGAGAAACTCCCAACTAACACTATCATATGCTTTCATAATATCCACCTTTGCTGCTACTCTAGGTTTACCCAAAGGTTTGTGGTAATCTCTAAGAAGGTCTTGAGCAAGGAGGATATTATCACTAATTTTTCTACCTTTAACAAAAGCAGATTGGGTTTGGTCAACCAATTTAGGGAGAATCAACTGAAGCCTTGATCGGGAGAGAACTAATCCTATTTATACGCCTTAACGAGCATTTGTTAGACCATTTTATCCTGTTTTTGTATATTTTTACTCCGTTTTCTAGTTTCTGACAGGTTTTGGAAGAAATCAACTAAACCAGGATAAACATGGTGAAAAAGCACCAAGAAAGAAGCTGAAAAAGACAAATCGCGCGCGCGAGCCGCGCCCGCGAAATCCGAGAATCGCTCGCGCGAGATTACCAGAATCGCTCGCGCGATCCGCGCGCGCGAAGGCCCAATTGTCGCGCTCGCGCGACCCGCTCGCGCGATATGGGTAAAAACCATAGTTGCGTATTTCAGTATACTGAAGACTCCTGTGCAAACGAAACTGCAGAATGACGTCCAGATTGTAAATTACATCAGTTTCAGTCCGTTTCGAGTTGTAAAGGCTTCCAAAACTTGTTGTAAAACTATATATACTCTATTTTACTTCAATTAAAGGGTTACACACCCATACATACATAATATACACTAAAATTCCAGCCATTGAAGGGAGAAAAGTAAGGAGAAGAAGAAGAAGACCAAGGATTCCCATGGCCTCCTCCATCAACCTCTTGCTATTCATCAATTCTATGGCCAACTAAACTCTAGATCTAGGGTTTCAATGAAGCCCTAGACGAGTAATAGGGTTTTATTTATGTTTTTATTTTAGGTTTATTATGTATGGATGACAGTCACATGTTTAGAGGATTTTTATAAATAAATCGTACTTCTAGTGATTAAATCATTACTTTCAGAATTTATTCTTGTCTTAGATCTATTTTGACTGTGATGTGCTCAATGATCTATGCTTGCTGTGCTTGTTTAGATTGTTTACATGTGATGGTGCTTTATTGAATTGTGCTATCAAGTATCCGAATAGTCCATGCCTAGATTAGACGGATTATGTCACAACCCTAGTTTAGTGTGGGATAATTCGTGCTAACCGAAGATGGATTATGTTGGTGCTTGAACCATAGTTATTTTCTTGACGGAGGAATTGGGCTTGTAGCTACAATTCCCCATTATCATCCAACTTAATAGGCTAAAGTGATTCATAAATCTTCCTATTATGAAGCTAGTGGTGGATTTGCAATCCTAGGTTCCCTCTAAATATCTTTAAAACAACTTTAATTGCTTTTATAATTTAGATTTACTTTTATTGTTCTTAGTTTTATTAAAATCAAATAAAAATCTATTTTTCTTAATTAATTAGATTTAGGTTTTAAAATTAAAGCGCGGTAGTTAATCAATCTCTGTGGGTTCGACCTTTACTTCCACACTGCAAATCTTTAGAAAAGTAAAGTATACTTTTATATCTTGATTTTGACAACATCAATTTTTGGCGCCGTCGCCGGGGATTGCGCTACTACCTTTAGTTTTAGAATCTTAGTTTAGTTAATTCGTAAATATTAGATTAGTTTTTATTTTTCTTATTTTCTGTTTTTGTTTTTAGTTACTAACTTGTTCTTTTATTTTGTAGTCAACGTTTCCGGGTGGAGTAGCTAATTACATCAAAGGAGCTTACGCGAAATAAAATAAATAAAAATTAAGTAAATTGCTTCCTTTGGAATTCGCTTTAAACCACTGTAAGTCAGGGCGCTGTGACGCACTATTTGCATTAGTTTAGGGTTAATTGCACTGCATTAGCTAGGAAACCCGGGGCGCTGGGCTTGACGCGGTCATTGCATTACAGGATAATATTCATGCATCACAGTAGTTGAGTGCTTGTTATCTTAGTTGCGTGATTGCTATTTGTTTCTTTTGTTTAGTTAGTCTTTGTTTTTAATTTCTTTTCTTTTGTTTAGTTTATGTTAGGTACACGTTCAAACAAACCGGAATTAAAACCTTTTGACTCTGAACTTGAACGTACATTAAGACTTAACAAGTCTTCAAACTTAACTTCTGGAACTAGGTTTTTAATAGACGACGATTTGACACCGAAACCAACATCTTTATTTGAATCTGAAATACGTAGTACTCTTCAAAAACTAAAGAGACCGCGCTTTAATAACATAGAACCAATTAAAATGGCAGACATTGGAAATAATAACGACAACAACCAAAATAACAACGGAGCTAATATGAATAATCCTAATATACCACCACCTCCTCCACTTAAAGATTATCGACGACTTACACGCCACAAACATGTATTGAATTACCGGAGGCGACGGCATCTCACTTTGAGATAAAGTCGTCTACCATCTCGCTACTTCCATCTTTCCATGGCCGTTTAAATGAAGACCCTTACAAACACTTAGGAGATTTTCAGGACATATGCTCCACTTTGAAAATTCAAAATCTTACTGATGATGAATTAAAAATGCGGCTCTTTCCATTCTCATTAAAGGACAAAGCTAAATATTGGCTCCAATCTTTGGAGCCAAACACTATAAGAACATGGGAAGACTTACACACCGCATTTTTACAAAAGTTTTTCCCGATAATGCGTACGAACCAGATAAGAAAATCTATAACAAACTTTGTGATGCAAGATGGGGAATCACTTTACGACACGTGGGAAAAATTTAAAGAATTATTACGCTCGTGTCCACATCATCAGGTCCCTAAGTGGCAACTTGTTCAGGTCTTCTATGAGGGGCTTATTCCCTCTGTTAGGAATACCGTCGATGCCGTTTGTGCGGGAACTTTCCTACACAAAAGCGCCGACGAGGCCTGGAAAATATTTGAAACTTTAAGCGAGAATTCGATGCATCAGGTTGTGTCGGTACGTTCTGAGGGATACCCACAACCTAAGAGGGAGGTAAAGTTCGAGTCAAGTCAATCAATTGAAATTAAAGAACTATCTAACAAACTTGACCGACTTTTAACAATGAACCAAACGACAGCCTCACCCGCTCGTGAAATTTGTGCATTATGTTCTGATCCTTCACATTCGATACTTTCATGTCCATCGGCAAGTCAATTTCCGGAATTCGTGGAGCAACACATTAATTTTATTCAACAATACCCACGAACTAATTATAATGCAACTACTAATAATCCGGATGTGCCATGGAGAAACCACCCTAACTTCTCGTGGAAAAATAATACTAGTAATCCTAATGAGGCAACTAATTTTCCAAATGCGTATCGACCTCAGTTTCAACCTAATCAATACCAACACCCGCCTCCTACTTCGAATCCTTCAAGGGGTAATGCTTTTGAGGAAAAGGTGTTGGCGTCCCTTAAGACTATTGAAACGCAAGTACAGGCACAAGCACAAATAGTGCACTCACACACACAATCCATTGCGAAGCTTGAATCCCAAATGGGACAACTAGCTACTGTAGTGAGTCGTAGAAACGAGGGGACGTTGCCTAGTCAAACAATTCAAAACCCTAAGGGACAATATGAGGTTAAGGGGTCGAATGAGCAAGTAAACGCCGTATCAACTAGGATGACTACACGAGAGGAAGAGGTAATAGAAATTCCGAATGAGAATATGAAAGATATGAATATCAACTCTAATACGAAGAAGGGTGAGGACGCGAGCCAAAATAAGAAAGAAAAAGAATCGGACCCAACGAATTATATTCCGAGAATGCCATATCCACCGAACGTTGAGGGACCGTCACATTTGCCCAAGAAAGGGTCAAAAATGGAAGATATACTCGAGGTATTTAAACAAGTCAAAATAAATATTCCTTTCCTCGATGCTATAAAACAAATTCCCGCTTATGCTAAATGTTTAAAAGACCTTTGCACTCAAAAGCGTAAAATACGCAGTCATACTCCTAAAAAGGTCTTCCTCATGGAAAAGGTAAGTTCTATTTTTCAACACTCACCTCTGAAATATAAGGATCCAGGTACGCCTACGATTTCATGTGTCATAGGTGACACTATCATCCATAGGGCTCTCCTTGACTTAGGAGCTAGTGTTAATCTCATACCTTATCACGTCTATCAACAACTAGGACTAGGTGAACTGAAACCTACGGCCGCTACTATACAATTAGCGGATCGTTCTATTAAAATTCCTAGAGGAATCGTCGAGGACGTTTTGGTTAAAGTTGATAAATGCTATTATCCCGTCGACTTCATGGTCCTTGACACTGAACCCGTGCTAGATGCTAGGAAACATACTCCTGTCATCTTAGGCCGTCCATTCTTAGCAACCGCTAACGCACGTGTTAACTGTCGGACGGGGGTAATGAAAGTGTCATTTGGGAACATGAACTTAAAATTAAACGTTTTTAATGCTATGGATCAACCTCCTAAAAACGACGATTCCCTATGTGAGGTGGAAGGTGAGGTAGCACGGAATATTGATCCTACCAAAGAAATAAAGGTGAGTGGGAAAAATAATATAGCGGACGATGATGAGTGGATGAATCCTAATCCCGTGGACCCTAATGCGGAATCTACTAGGAAGGTAAGAAATCGATTCGAACATAATGACAAACCGTCAATCGATTTAATTCAAAGCGATGTTATTTCTGCTTACCACCGAGCTCTTCCTGATATCCTATTGGGCACAAATTCTGATTGTCAGCCTCCATGAGTCTTATGCTAGAAAGGTCTAGCTAAAGACGTAAAAGAAAGCGCTTCTTGGGAGGCAACCCAAGCTTAATGTCGTCTGTTTTCTTTGTTTTTGGTCGTTGTTGAGTCTGTTCGAGTCTGTTTTGGACATTTTGGACAGGTTTGGGGGTTGGAATTAATTTATTTTCATCTTATATATATAATTTTAGCTACAAAATGAAAAATACCATTCTCGCGCGCGCGGCCCGCTCGCGCGAGACGTCGCTCGCGCGGCCCGCTGGCGCGAGAATGTGCCTTAGTGTTTTTCCTTTCTTTTTCTTATATGAGCCCTCAGGTTTTCTTCGCGCCTCATTTCGCGGGCGCGAGGAACCTCGCTGGCGCGATTTCCAGTTAAAAAAAAAAAAATCCAGGAATTCGCGCGCGCGACGGCCGCTCGCGCGATTCCCCAATTTTTTTGTTTTTCCCTTTTGTTTTCTATATCTTTCCCCCTACCTGTTTTATTTGTTTTACTTTTCTTTTTTTGTTTTTTTAGGTACTTTTAGATCGAGTCTTTGATTGTTTTCATAATTCTGGTTATGTTTTATTTCCTTTTATAGTTTATTTTCGTGTTGTTTTCATGGTTTTGTTTCTTCTTATAGTTTATTTAGTTTCGTTTAGCTTAGTTATAATTCTTTTAGCTGTTTTTATTATTTTGTTTGTTTAATTTTCTTTTGTTAAGAATTAACAGGTAACACTGAACTTAATAGCCATATTCCTTTGTGTTCACCTGTTCTATGCTTGTCAAGATCGAGGTACTATCGTTCCTTCCTTATGTACTCTCCTTTCTTTCATTTTATTGTTTCATTGGGGACAATGAAAGGTTTAGGTTTGGGGGTATGCACACACATGCACATTATTTTATGCAAAATTTTAAAATTTTTCAATAAGTGTGTTTAAATAAACGATGATTACCGATGTTTTTGCAATATTAATTTGGTACTTCTTGTTATGTAACTTGGATTGTTATAGAATGGTAAACAAGGGAAGATGTGATTAAACATTTGCTAAAGTTATGATATGGCGTATTAAGTTATGTATCGTTCGAATCGTAGTTTTATATCATAAATTTGCACACAAACTTATGCACTACACGTAGTCACTTGAATACATGTTTGATGTGAACTATAATATGATTCGGATTTCTAGATAACACAAGGTGGAGACTAAGCCCAGTGAGCTTTTGAGCCTATTTTTTCTTTTTAGAGGGTTATAAATACATTTTGTGTTTGTCGAATTTCATTGAAATAGCGCATTAACTCGTTGTTTAGTCTCATTATTCTTGTTTTGGTTGATAGTCAAGTTAAAATATTTGTTACCATGCTAAATAATCTTCCGTCGTAAATATTGAAGAACCGTATTACCCTAGGAAATGATTTTAGGCCCTCTTTGTTTACTGCCGACCGATAAATTATAAAATTTCCTTAGTTCACCCTTTGAGCCGTTACAATGCCTCTTTTTCTTGGTTCACCATTATCCTCTGTAAAAGCTCCAACTTGATCAACTTGGAGTATACCACTGGAAGAGTGATCAACTTTTAGTAGTATTAAGGCGATGTGTTGATTGAGAAGAAGAAAATAAGATACTATTGGGGTAGTTGCTTGGTATTCAATGCATAGTCATTTGAGAAGCGAGAAAAGAAAAAGGAAAAGAAAAAAATAAAGAAGAGGAAGGTTGAAAAAAAAAATGAAAGAAAAGAAGAAAAATGAATGAAAAGGAATGAAGAGAAAGAAAAAATGAAAGAAAAGAAGAAAAATGAATGAAAAGGAATGAAGAGAAAGAAAAGATGAAAGTTTGTAGAAGAAGAATGAAAGAAATCGAACATGCTTTACAATGCCATTCTGAACCTACCCAATTAATCCGTTCTATCATTTTTCATTGCCTGAGCCACATTACAACCTTTGAAAAGTCCTATTTGATCCTAGGAAACATGGTTTGGATATGAAAATGATGGGAGGGGGATTAAAACATGGTAATGATTAATTTTTCTTGATTGTTGGCATCCTATTCATGAGACTACTATTCTTTTATGTCATGCGTCTTTTTCGAGTCATATGTGAGCATTTCTCGTTTTGAAAATATATTCCTTTGCTCGCGAATACTAGAGAAATTACACAGGTTTCTGAGTGTTTCATTTTAGAGTGTAATTGACATTGTGAGATTCGTAGTCGAAGCATAGTTTGATGGTTATCTGAGTTATATTCCAAGTTCATGGCATGCGCGTGTTCATTTGACTACCACATCACACACGTGCAATTTTATGAGAAACTCTATTGATTTGTACATTGCATACACTTGATTGTTTTTCATGATGTAGGTGAACGTTTGATTCTGTTTCTTCTTGTTCATTATTCTATTTTGAATCATTGTTCTATAATAAGGAGTATTGAATGTTATGTTTTTCTTTTCAATAAAACTTTTAAAATTTATAAGTTAATAAAGATGGTTGTGGGTAACTTGTTGATGAGAACCCTCACGAGACTTCACTCGTCCAACTAGGGACGCCTAGAGGTTTAAAAGGCTTGTAGCATACGCTAAATGCAATCGTGATCCATGCGAAAATGGAATAGTATGTTATTAGTAGTTAGTTTTTATTTTAGTTTTGCTCGAGGACTAGCAAAATGTAGGTTTGGGGGTGTGATCGGGAGAGAACTAATCCTATTTATACGCCTTAACGAGCATTTGTTAGACCATTTTATCCTGTTTTTGTATATTTTTACTCCGTTTTCTAGTTTCTGACAGGTTTTGGAAGAAATCAACTAAACCAGGATAAACAGGGTGAAAAAGCACCAAGAAAGAAGCTGAAAAAGACAAATCGCGCCCGCGAAATCCGAGAATCGCTCGCGCGATCCACTCGCGCGAGATCCCCAGAATCGCTCGCGCGATCCGCGCGCGCGAAGGCCCAATTGTCACGCTCGCGCGACTGTGGATACCGGGAATCGGACCACTTCTCTCGTTTGAGATTGTTTTGAAATTGATTTGCATCAAAGAAAAGGAAATAGGTCTGTTGAAAACAGATACAGAGTCGCCACTTGGTCTTTAAGGAACCAAGAAACCTAATTTGACTCACCCAAGCGGATAAGGGCACCGGCCCTTCATAACCAAAGAACTTGGTTCGGGGTTTTGGTACGAGAGAGGAAGGAGCCTTTGTCACGACTAAAACACCCTCAACTCGCCCCGTCTTTCGACGGGCCTCAATTAGCATCCAAATAATCATCTTATACTATGTATGGTTCAACAGTTAATACTATGATAGTATATTACATCACATAAGAAACTTAAAAATGGAAGATCTAAAGATAAAATATCATTCATAAGATCTAAATCAAATATCATGCAATGTAAGGTGAAAGATCACACAAATAAACCTAGGAAAAATCGTCTAATCATATATCAATTAATCAAGTTTTCATAATCTAAAGGGGACATAAATTGTTCTTGAAACAAATAAACAAAGAAATCAAAATATGCTTAACAAGCTAGTATGATGCATGTTATTCTTTGAGAAAAGAAGATCTCTCAATCCCCGGGATGGATGAGAAAAGGATGATTAGATCGAGAGGAGCATGAACGTGTGATCATGATCATTCCTTATAATCTTCTTAGATTAGGAGTTACAAAAACCCCAAATCTTGCATGAATGCAATGCATGCATCTAAAATGTGCCAAGGTTGTAGTGTGCTTTGTATTCATGGATTCCTAGAATGACTTAGAAGTCTAAAATGTGTATGAATGGATGAATGAAATTAACATGGGATATGTAAAAATGTAGTGTGAACTACTTCCTAAGATATGAACTAATTTGGAATGCATATGAGCATCAAATCAAAGAATGAAAGTTGAAATGTGCTTGCTGTGAATAGTGGACAGAACAGTAGCATGATCTTTTAGAATTTGAAAAGAGGGGTTAGGAATGTTTTCAATGCATGATTTTTTATGGAGGTGTTCCTTATTGTGTCTAGAACACAACCCAAAAGGCCAATCTTGAATAGCTATCACGGATTGAGAGAAATCATATAAACAATGAAGGTCACTCAGAAACAGAGTCCGTACTGTCGACTGAAATGTTGAAAAATCTTAGAAAATGAAAACAAATGATCTAGAGGCCTATTTTATACAGAACGTTCCCTAAGACATTGAAGTTTAAGGTAAAAATAAGTTAGGACCACCCCTTTTGGAAAAGTTTTCTGGAAAAGAGGTCGTAAGTTGACCTAGCTGCTGTGACAGCAAAAACAGAATGTCTAGAGAAAATGTTTGGATCCAAATGGACTATTTTCAAGTATTTCTAAGTCAAACCAAAAATCATGGGTGTTCTCTAATGAGTTAGGAAGACGTTCCAAGTGGTCTTATATTCATACATTGAGTATTGAACTCAAAATAATTCCTTAAAGTTAAATGACTCACTGTTTTGAGGGTTTTGAGAAAAACAAGGTTTATTTCTTGAAATCAAAATGAGGGGTTTAAGAGGGGGTTTTGAAATGAGGGTTTTGAAAGTATACTTCCAGACCTTGGATGAATATTCTAACCACTTGGAATATCAATTCCTAACTTATTTCAAGAACTTCCCAAGTATTTGCAAACCATGGTTTTATTTGGAAACCAAACTCAAGAATCTATGGGAGTATGATACATGAGAGGATAGATGATACATGATATGATATTGCATGATAAAAGTGGTAAAGAACATGTTCATGGGACATGGGTTCATCTAGATACAAGAGAGTGTTGCATCAAAGTATGAAAGTCAAAAAAGTGAAATGCTGTGAATAGTGGACAGACTGTATGCATCACTTTGTAACATTATAATGGGTGGTCAAACGTGCCTAGGAAAATGTGATAAAAATCAGAGATCATCCTTATTGTGTCTAGAAAATTACCCAAAAAGACAAACCTCAATAGCTATCATGGATTAAAAGAAAAAAATCAGAATGTACACATGACTCAGAAACAAAAGCTGCACTGTTGACTGATTTTGTATGATTTTTCATAAATCAAAGAAAGGGTTTATGACAACCCATTATATACCAAAAGTTTCCTAAGACACCCAAGTTTCGTAAAAAAAATAGAAAAGATATATGTACAGTGACGAAAATATCCATAATAAGTTAAAGAAGTTGGATGAACATTCTGTGAGAACAGAGGCAGATTATGAATATTAACTTCTCACATCCAAAACAAATACTTTCATATCTCTATAATTGATGAGAAAAATCAGAGACAAACTATGATGTCTTAGGAAGATTTTCCAAGTGGTTTCATCATCATAACTCAAGTATTTAATTCAAAACAAATCTTTGAATCTGAACAGCTCACTGTTTTGGATCATTCTTGAAGAAAATGGATTTGGGTTTTGAAATAGAGTTTGAGTTCTTGATTGGGGGTTTTGAAATAGATGTTCAAAGCATGAACTTAAACTCTTGAGATGACCATGTGACCACTTAGAACCTCATCCAACCTTGAATCATTGAATAACTCCCAATATTATTGGAGAGATTCATTTTTATTTTGAACATAACTTCAAGAATACCTTAAAGGTATTGAAGTTATGATCATCATCTATCAAACATGTTTTTGAGGTCAAGAGCTACTATCCATAAGGATTCACTCACCTCAAACTTCATGTCATCATTTAGATGATGATGAACTAGTAAGTAAATAAAGAAAATAAAAAGAAATGAGATTAAGAAGAGATGAACATAATATGAACAAGCAAGTAAATAACAATCAATAGATGATAATCAATATGATTTTGGACTTGTAGCTTGGTGTTTCACTCATAGATTTTGACATTTGGACATGGAAGTAGCTTCCTAACTCAAGAATGCTCAAGAATGGTGATTGGGTATATTGATGATGAAGTATATAGAAAAATGGTGAAGGAAACAAGATTAGAACTCACTTTTATTGGAAAAAATGGAAGAAGAAGACTACTTCTTCTCTTTCTCTCTCTATATTTCCCTAGAGTTTCTTCCTAAGCTCTCTCTAAGCTTCCATGTCTCTCCTCTAAATGGAAGTAAATGGCTTCTTTTATAGGCAAAGGAGGGGTGGTAAATAGAGTTTTAAAAAGTTTAAAATGGTCTCCCATTGGTCCAAAATAAGCTGGGAACCAAAACTACGTCGTTTTGATTTCTAATATATCAAATTGGACCCCCAAAATAAATTACAAAAACTCACTGTTCTGGAGGGGAGTGCCGCGGCGGCACTGCTCCTCCCTTCGTCCAGATAATGCTGTTTAGGCCCCCTGAAGTTCCGGTATTCGCGAAAAGGCCCTATTTCGTCCGAAATTCACAGAAAATGCATACGAACTCCAAATTGAGATTGTGATATACCGTTGGAAAGGTAATGGAGTCTACTTTACATAAAAAAAAGTTCGGGGATAGGTCACTTTGAAAAGTTTTGCGGTATTCGCGATAAAAGCCGATTTGATCGCCTTTTTCGCCTTTGGAAATTCATAATAAATTCGTTTTAAATCCAGAAATTATGTGCGATATACCGTTGGAAAGCTATTGACCTCTAGTATCCATGAAAAATATCTGAAAATTGTTTCGGCGCCCCGGTTCCAAAGTCAAATTTTGGTCAAACTGGTCAAACCTAGGATTCCCGAGAAGTTCTGGAAACCTCCGGGAGTTCCCGGGAGCTGATGTTTTCGCTCGATTTTCTTTTGGAACTTGTTTTAACACTTTTCTCATGATTTAAAATGATTCCGGTGAATTCGGACGATTTCGGTCAAACTTGGTCAAACTTGGTCAAACCTTGGTCAAACCTGGTCAAACCTTGGTCAAACCGGTCAACGGGTACTTTCCGGAAACTTCCGGGACTTCCGGGGGTCTCTGGGAGCTGACGATTTCATCCGATTTTTCTTAAAATCTCATTTTATCACTTTTCTTACGACGTAGCATGTTTTCAGAACTTTTGGTCCAAATTTGGGAGCTTTTTGGGCTTTTAGGGGCGTTTTGGTCATTCTGAGCATTTTGAGAAATAGAACCAACTTCCAGGAGTCCTTTTGAGTCCTTTTTCGATCATTGTGAACCACCAAGCTATGGGTCTCCTAAATCTGATAGCCGACAAAATGGGGTGTCTACAGTTTGCCCCTCTTTGGCATGAACTTGCGAGGCAACGCATGTCGCAAGCGAGTGCCAAAGCTTTGAAGAGACAGGACTTTTTGGAGGCTATAGATTTAGGATAAAAAGCGTTGCAAAAGATGCAAGGATGCTGAGGTCAGTGCTGGTCGTGCTCTGTGTGAGCTGCCTAAGTATCCCAAGGGGAATCAGACCAGGACGTAGTTCAGGGCACAAAAAAAACAAATCACATATGCACAACAAGACATGCGGATGCTATGCTATGAGGATGATATGCAATGCATGGATGTGATATGAATTATGTCATGAGTCCTATCATGCCTAGTGTTGTGACCCTAGTATGGGCTGGTGTTGTGGGGCGTGTGCCACTCCAGGTGGACTTATGTTGTGTTGGTATTTCTAACTGTGATGCAGTTATTGACCCGAATAGGGACATCAAGGTTTGAATACTCTAAGTCTTGGAGCAAACTTCTGAATTTTGGGAAGTGTGCTTCGCAAGCGAATGTAATTGGATGTGGGGTCCCAGAGGACTATATTCGGAGATGCCGTTTGATAGTTAACCGACGGACACGGAAGCCCTGGAAATTAAGAGACGGACACAGAAGTCAAGAGACGTCAAGTGATGGACATGAAATCCCGAGATGCCAAGCGATGAACATGGAAGCCCCATTAATGGACATAGAAGCCTAAGATTTTGAATGAGAATGATGAACACGGCATATTTTGAATGAGAGTGATGATAAACCAATGATGATTAATGAACTGACAATGTACGAATCGAGCTGATGAGCCGACAATGAACTACTGTGACTATCATGGATTGGATCAACAGTTGGGCTAACCGTGACCGGAAGAAGTGACGATGCACGAATCGAGATGATGAGTCAACAGTGAACTACTGTGACTATCATGGATTGGATCAACAGTTGTACTAACAGTGACTAGAAGAACTGACGATGTACGAATCGAGATGATGAGTCAACAGTGAACTACTGTGACTATCATGGATTGAACTGACGATGTACGAACCGATAAGACGAGTCGACAGTGAACTACTGTGACTGTCATGGATTGAACTGACGATCGAACTAATCGAGAAGACGAGTCGACAGTGAACTAATGTGACTGTCGTGATTGGACTGACGATGTACGAATCGAGAAGACGAGTCGACAGTGAACTTACTGTGACTGTCGTGATTGAACTGACGATGTACGAATCGAGAAGACGAGTCGACAGTGAACTACTGTGACTGTCATGATTGAACTGACGATGTACGAATCGAGAAGACGAGTCGACAGTGAACTACTGTGACTGTCATGATTGAACTAACGATGTACAAATCGAGAAGACGAGTCGACAGTGAACTTACTGTGACTGTCATGATTGAACTGACGATCGAACTAATCGAGATGACGAGTCGATAGTGAACTTACTATGACTGTTATAGATTGAACTGATGATGTACGAATCGAGAAGACGAGTCGACAGTGAACTTACTGTGACTGTCATGATTGAACTGACGATCGAACTAATCGAGATGACGAGTCGATAGTGAACTTACTATGACTGTTATAGATTGAACTGATGATGTACGAATCAAGAAGACGAGTCGACAGTGAACTACTGTGACTGTCATGATTGAACTAACGATGTACGAATCGATATGCCTGCTGGGGATTAAACTGAATCTGTTGGGGATGAAGCGACTCTTTCTGGGATCTCTCTTCAACTACTTCTCTTGACCGGGAACCAGGATTCAAATTCGAATCTCTCATAGTTGATCAAATCTTGCTGGCCCGGAACCGGGATCCATCAATAGCCACTCATGGACTTATGTTGCATGGACGAGGGAAGGTAATCAACAGCCACTCATGGACTTATGTTGCAAGGAGATGATGGTCAACTTTCGATGGTTTGGAAAGGGATGAAATTCGCATTTGCCCTAAGTTTGGACGCTTCTCATGCTGACGCCTTAACCGGTACAGTAATGGTGTTTGGTACTCCTGCTTGTATTGGCATGCTCTTTATAACTTGATTTGAAAATTTTATTAGTCGCTGTTGACTTACACATTTGAGACTACAACAGACTCAAAAACTTGACAGACATTGACGCACGAGGATGACATATTTGACACAAGCTCGTTTTGTCAAAACTTGATGTGCTTTTGTCATAAACGATGTACCATTTCTCTTTTGGTGTTCACCCCTCATCTTAACATGGTAGCACTTTGCTGATAAATCTGATTTTTGAAAATTCCTCCTTAGTGATCTAGTCAATTTTCTGCTTCTTCCAGGAAGTGCTTTGAATTAGTGCCTTAGCTTTTAGAGTAAAAGGTGCTCTATTTCAAAATTTTCAAAACAACTTGGTAACTTGAAAACTCGCCCTTGGTGTGAAGGGATTGTGTTAGGCAAACGGAGTTTGCCCCTAGTTTGAGGTGTACAAAGTGGGATTCATAAGCAAACGAGGTGGGTGACCGAAGTTTGCCCCTAGTTTGGATGATGGTTTATTGGAGGTTTTGGGCAAACGAGGTAGGTGACCAAAGTTTGCCCCTTGTATGAAGGGTAGATAGTAAAAGTCAGGCAAACGAGGCGGGTAGCCGATGTTTGCCCCTAGTGTGGAAGGTGATTTTCTGGCTTGAGGCATGGACCGTGACTTTAATCTCTCAAATGCTCATAACTTTTGCCTAGGCACCAGTGAGGTGACCTAGCAAGCTCTTTTCTCTCTTTTGTTATTGCTCACCTTGGATTTAACTCTAATTTTGCCTAGGCGTCCTTTCGGATTTTCGACCTAGCGAGTCATCCTTTTTTCTTTTTGTAAGTCTGCCTACGTACCCCCAAGTGGGGATCAGGTCCAACGTAGTTCGGGCCATGGTCGGAAAGAAGCGGGTTGATTTTTAGGTAGGTGGGTTGACCGAACCGTGGTGGTTGCCTACGTATCCCCGAGTGGGAATCAGGTCGAGCGTAGTTCAAGGCAAGGCTTGAAATAAGGGGTTTGAGGTATGAGGGTTTTTCAAACCAATCGTCAAAGAAGTTCAAACTTGAGCCACTTGTGGTAGCTTTGAATAAAAAAGATTCAGTTTCAATCTCCCTTTCTTTTCTTTTTCTTTTTCTTTTTCTTTTTCTTTTTCTTTTTCTTTTTCTTTTGTTTTGAGGATTGATCCTTTTCACTTTTGCCTAGCCAGTCAATTCTTGCTTTTCATGTAGTTGATTTTTGCAAGATCCTTTAATCGCAATCTCAGAATTCCAGAATGTGCATGTCAGCTCTCGGAATTTATTTGTGGTCATTCTGTGCCTTTTGAAATGTGATCTTGGCACGTTCTTAAGATGTATCTTGAAGCGTATGATTCTCTTATTTGTTTCATCAAAATTTTCTCCAACATTTTGACTGGCTAGGGTCAGATTTTGGAAATCAACACCTTTTTCAGCTCTAACTTTTGCCTGGGTGCCCTTTCGGGTTTTCAACCTAGCGAGCTTTTTTTTTTTTTTTTTTTTTTTTTTTTTCTTTTCCCCTTTTTTTTTGAAAGTGGAGATGAAACTCACTGAAATGTTTGGTTACCATCAAGGGCTAAGTTTGCATTGCTTTCAATCGGACAGATTGCGTGGCTCCCAATTGGATCGGGCTTAAGGCTTCGAAATGGTGGAAAAAGGGTGTTGGGCAAGCCCCAAGTCAGTTTCAAGTATGTCTTTTCAAGATTGAGGCAAAAGCATCTTTAAGTTCTTAAAGTAAGACTATTCAATTCCAGCTCTTCATCAGTGTCAGCGTGAAATCGACTTTAACCTTTCAGGATTCTTTTTTGTTTTGTCGTAGAAAAATTATTACCAGAGTAATATCCATGGTAATTCGAAAAGTGACACTTCAGTTTAGTGATTCATGCATTTATGACTGGGCACATTAGATTTAGCAAAATGAGATTTCATTCCATCAATAGAGAAGGTTTACAGACTTATTAACAACTCGATGACAGACAGACTTGATCACAAGACTAGAATTGAAATGGACTCGAAACATAGAACAGACTCAACTTGACTCGACCTGGTCTCAAATGGAGTGTCTTTGCGACCCATTTATTAAATTTTTTTAGCAGAAGTTCCAAACACCATCACTTTACTGCGTAGCTTCAACATTCATTAGCATCGACGGAAGGGGTCATTCGATCGGTTGGTCCAAGCCAAGATAGTGGATTGGATTAGGATGGGATACATCCTCTATGAGGTTCTGAATGTCATGGCGGAGGCGGATGCATTGATCGGTGGCATGGCCTAGATTTTGATGGTAAGCACATCGTAGGCTCATGTTGTAGTGGGAGGGTATGGGATCCGGTAGCGGTTTGTGAGGGAGGAGCTGTAGGTGGCCCTTTCTGAGTAAGTGGTCCAAGGCTGTGGAAAGAGGAACATCAAGTTTAGAGAATTCGCGAGGGCCTTTTGGGCGATTTGGCGGAATGGACTGGTATGGACGAAGGGCGCAGGCCATTGATTGGTTGCTAAGTGCATTGATATCCGGGGAGTCCATGGAGTAGTTAGGTCTCTTGGACTGGTATTGGGGTTCATCCTTTTTGAACTTTCCTTCTCTGATGGCATCCTCTATTCTGGTGCCTATTTCAAATAGCTCTTCGAATGTGGAGATGGATTGGTAGAATAGCTTGTCATGATATACTGGTTGCATGTTCTTGACCAGCATACGTACTTACTCTTTCTCAACAGGTCTGTGGATCATTTGAGCCACTTTATTCCTCCATCTGCTCAAGAACGCAGTGAAGGACTCATTAAAGTTCTGCCTGGTAGTCTCTAGATCCCGGATGGTGATATCAAACTCTTGGTTGTAAGAGTAGTGATCAATAAAAGTTCTAGCAACGTCTTCCCAGACTCGGGTCTTGGAGGCTTCAAGGGTTAGGAACCAGGATAGTGCGGCATTCTTAAGGGTTTGCGGGAACAGCATCGCAATGTGCTCATGAGTGCAGCCCATCGATTGGAAGATGCTCATGCACAACTTGATGTGACTTTTTGGATTCCCTGTTCCGTCAAAACGGTCGATGGCAGGCATCTTGAAATTCTCTGGCAGTTTCAGCTTGATAGGCTCAAAGAGGCCTTCCAGGTCCAACATGTAATCATCGACCCCCTTGCTTTTCCTCAGTACGCTTTCCAACTTGTCAACCTTATCCATTTTCTCTTGAAGCTTCTTCTCATACGCAAACGGTGGGACCCCTTGAAACCAGTCTTCCTCCCCATTATTCTCAGGTGGGGGTGCTTCAAACCCCGGTGGTAGAAACCCGGGCGGAGGTTGCGGCCGCTGCTGCTTCAATTCTTCCATGAAACTCAAAACTTGGGCCAGGCGATCAGATTGCTGGCTTATGGTTGTTCCCAACACAGTGACCTTGTTTTCTAATTCTTCCTGATTCATGTTGGAATGACTTAGCGGGCTAATTTTGACCAAATGACTGTTCGAACTTCTGACTCAGGACGTGGATCCCAGTTGCTGACTTCGGGAATCTATACTGACCTGACAGATTTCAAGAGAAAAGGGTGTATCAGGTCCTGATAGTGACGACTTTAGACAGACAAAGACAGTGATGTGGACTGACTCGAGGTAGTGCGTGCAGATAGATGGTGCATGCATGTGGGATAAGCAGGCGGATGTAAGGCCTAATCTATATGATGCTTCTATTTCTAACAGATAGCAGTTAAACAAATAAGGCCCTAACCATATGGAGTGTGCCAACCTTACTTTCCAGTACGATCACCAAGGGATAACAGGGGTTTCCAGGATTTTATGAAAGCTTCTAGGAGGGATTGGGCATTTCGGGGAAATTTGGGCAGAGTTTCTGGGAGAAACTGGTTAATACGGTTATATCTGGGATATCTGGGCAGAGTTTCTGGGAGAAACGGGTTAATACAGTTATATCTGGGATATCTGGGCAGAGTTTCTGGGAGAAACGGGTTAATACAGTTATATCTGGGATATCTGGGCAGAGTTTCTGGGAGAAACTGGTTAATACGGTTATATCTGGGATATCTGGGTAGAGTTTCCGGGAGAAACTGGTTAATACAGTTATATCTGGGATATCTGGGCAGAGTTTCTGGTATTTCTGGGAAATTTGAGCAGGGTTCTTGAGAGAAACTGATTAATATGGTTATAGTGATCGTACTTTCCAGCAGGTTTTCATACTCCTATGCCTTAGGACCGACAAACAAAGTTTGCGGTGTATATCTTTGTGAGCATAGAGCAGACATCCTTGTCATGGTGCCTAGGCAGGTCAACTCAATGTAATCACATGTGACTGATTGCCCTGGGGATCATAAGAAAGAGGTTCTGTTCTATACCACATAAGCGTCTACACCGCACAGGTAATCCCGCCAGGGCGTACAGCAGTTATATCACATTGTCCTATCTGAAAAGATAAATCAACAGTCCTATGAAAGGTTCTACAAGAATCTATATGCAAAGGTCGGGTTTAGTCAAAGAGGGTCCGTTGACGAGAGTTCCAATATACCGTCAGGGAGACAGTACGGAGGTTTTTACTCTTTTTGATATACCTTGGAAGGTACAGTATCAACGGTGACTTGTGCCCTGGCACAGCAAGACCTGAACAATGTCAGCGCCGCGTTTCAGACACAGTCGGAGGGGGGAAATGCAAGAGTGCAATGCGGTGAACCAGACACAGTAAAAAGATGATTTTAAGGATGCTTCTTATGAGTCAAACCTCTGTATTATTTTGTTTTAAAATAAAAATCCCCAGCAGAGTCGCCAGATTGTGGATACCGGGAATCGGACCACTTCTCTCGTTTGAGATTGTTTTGAAATTGATTTGCATCAAAGAAAAGGAAATAGGTCTGTTGAAAACAGATACAGAGTCGCCACTTGGTCTTTAAGGAACCAAGAAACCTAATTTGACTCACCCAAGCGGATAAGGGCACCAGCCCTTCATAACCAAAGAACTTGGTTCGGGGTTTTGGTACGAGAGAGGAAGGAGCCTTTGTCACGACTAAAACACCCTCAACTCGCCCCGTCTTTCGACGGGCCTCAATTAGCATCCAAATAATCATCTTATACTATGTATGGTTCAACAGTTAATACTATGATAGTATATTACATCACATAAGAAACTTAAAAATGGAAGATCTAAAGATAAAATATCATTCATAAGATCTAAATCAAATATCATGCAATGTAAGGTGAAAGATCACACAAATAAACCTAGGAAAAATCGTCTAATCATATATCAATTAATCAAGTTTTCCTAATCTAAAGGGGACATAAATTGTTCTTGAAACAAATAAACAAAGAAATCAAAATATGCTTAACAAGCTAGTATGATGCATGTTATTCTTTGAGAAAAGAAGATCTCTCAATCCCCGGGATGGATGAGAAAAGGATGATTAGATCGAGAGGAGCATGAACGTGTGATCATGATCATTCCTTATAATCTTCTTAGATTAGGAGTTACAAAAACCCCAAATCTTGCATGAATGCAATGCATGCATCTAAAATGTGCCAAGGTTGTAGTGTGCTTTGTATTCATGGATTCCTAGAATGACTTAGAAGTCTAAAATGTGTATGAATGGATGAATGAAATTAACATGGGATATGTACAAATGTAGTGTGAACTACTTCCTAAGATATGAACTAATTTGGAATGCATATGAGCATCAAATCAAAGAATGAAAGTTGAAATGTGCTTGCTGTGAATAGTGGACAGAACAGTAGCATGATCTTTTAGAATTTGAAAAGAGGGGTTAGGAATGTTTTCAATGCATGATTTTTTATGGAGGTGTTCCTTATTGTGTCTAGAACACAACCCAAAAGGCCAATCTTGAATAGCTATCACGGATTGAGAGAAATCATATAAACAATGAAGGTCACTCAGAAACAGAGTCCGTACTGTCGACTGAAATGTTGAAAAATCTTAGAAAATGAAAACAAATGATCTAGAGGCCTATTTTATACAGAACGTTCCCTAAGACATTGAAGTTTAAGGTAAAAATAAGTTAGGACCACCCCTTTTGGAAAAGTTTTCTGGAAAAGAGGTCGTAAGTTGACCTAGCTGCTGTGACAGCAAAAACAGAATGTCTAGAGAAAATGTTTGGATCCAAATGGACTATTTTCAAGTATTTCTAAGTCAAACCAAAAATCATGGGTGTTCTCTAATGAGTTAGGAAGACGTTCCAAGTGGTCTTATATTCATACATTGAGTATTGAACTCAAAATAATTCCTTAAAGTTAAATGACTCACTGTTTTGAGGGTTTTGAGAAAAATAAGGTTTATTTCTTGAAATCAAAATGAGGGGTTTAAGAGGGGGTTTTGAAATGAGGGTTTTGAAAGTATACTTCCAGACCTTGGATGAATATTCTAACCACTTGGAATATCAATTCCTAACTTATTTCAAGAACTTCCCAAGTATTTGCAAACCATGGTTTTATTTGGAAACCAAACTCAAGAATCTATGGGAGTATGATACATGAGAGGATAGATGATACATGATATGATATTGCATGATAAAAGTGGTAAAGAACATGTTCATGGGACATGGGTTCATCTAGATACAAGAGAGTGTTGCATCAAAGTATGAAAGTCAAAAAAGTGAAATGCTGTGAATAGTGGACAGACTGTATGCATCACTTTGTAACATTATAATGGGTGGTCAAACGTGCCTAGGAAAATGTGATAAAAATCAGAGATCATCCTTATTGTGTCTAGAAAATTACCCAAAAAGACAAACCTCAATAGCTATCATGGATTAAAAGAAAAAAATCAGAATGTACACATGACTCAGAAACAAAAGCTGCACTGTTGACTGATTTTGTATGATTTTTCATAAATCAAAGAAAGGGTTTATGACAACCCATTATATACCAAAAGTTTCCTAAGACACCCAAGTTTCGTAAAAAAAATAGAAAAGATATATGTACAGTGACGAAAATATCCATAATAAGTTAAAGAAGTTGGATGAACATTCTGTGAGAACAGAGGCAGATTATGAATATTAACTTCTCACATCCAAAACAAATACTTTCATATCTCTATAATTGATGAGAAAAATCAGAGACAAACTATGATGTCTTAGGAAGATTTTCCAAGTGGTTTCATCATCATAACTCAAGTATTTAATTCAAAACAAATCTTTGAATCTGAACAGCTCACTGTTTTGGATCATTCTTGAAGAAAATGGATTTGGGTTTTGAAATAGAGTTTGAGTTCTTGATTGGGGGTTTTGAAATAGATGTTCAAAGCATGAACTTAAACTCTTGAGATGACCATGTGACCACTTAGAACCTCATCCAACCTTGAATCATTGAATAACTCCCAATATTATTGGAGAGATTCATTTTTATTTTGAACATAACTTCAAGAATACCTTAAAGGTATTGAAGTTATGATCATCATCTATCAAACATGTTTTTGAGGTCAAGAGCTACTATCCATAAGGATTCACTCACCTCAAACTTCATGTCATCATTTAGATGATGATGAACTAGTAAGTAAATAAAGAAAATAAAAAGAAATGAGATTAAGAAGAGATGAACATAATATGAACAAGCAAGTAAATAACAATCAATAGATGATAATCAATATGATTTTGGACTTGTAGCTTGGTGTTTCACTCATAGATTTTGACATTTGGACATGGAAGTAGCTTCCTAACTCAAGAATGCTCAAGAATGGTGATTGGGTATATTGATGATGAAGTATATAGAAAAATGGTGAAGGAAACAAGATTAGAACTCACTTTTATTGGAAAAAATGGAAGAAGAAGACTACTTCTTCTCTTTCTCTCTCTATATTTCCCTAGAGTTTCTTCCTAAGCTCTCTCTAAGCTTCCATGTCTCTCCTCTAAATGGAAGTAAATGGCTTCTTTTATAGGCAAAGGAGGGGTGGTAAATAGAGTTTTAAAAAGTTTAAAATGGTCTCCCATTGGTCCAAAATAAGCTGGGAACCAAAACTACGTCGTTTTGATTTCTAATATATCAAATTGGACCCCCAAAATAAATTACAAAAACTCACTGTTCTGGAGGGGAGTGCCGCGGCGGCACTGCTCCTCCCTTCGTCCAGATAATGCTGTTTAGGCCCCCTGAAGTTCCGGTATTCGCGAAAAGGCCCTATTTCGTCCGAAATTCACAGAAAATGCATACGAACTCCAAATTGAGATTGTGATATACCGTTGGAAAGGTAATGGAGTCTACTTTACATAAAAAAAAGTTTGGGGATAGGTCACTTTGAAAAGTTTTGCAGTATTCGCGATAAAAGCCGATTTGATCGCCTTTTTCGCCTTTGGAAATTCATAATAAATTCGTTTTAAATCCAGAAATTATGTGCGATATACCGTTGGAAAGCTATTGACCTCTAGTATCCATGAAAAATATCTGAAAATTGTTTCGGCGCTCCGGTTCCAAAGTCAAATTTTGGTCAAACTGGTCAAACCTAGGATTCCCGAGAAGTTCTGGAAACCTCCGGGAGTTCCCGGGAGCTGATGTTTTCGCTCGATTTTCTTTTGGAACTTGTTTTAACACTTTTCTCATGATTTAAAATGATTCCGGTGAATTCGGACGATTTCGGTCAAACTTGGTCAAACTTGGTCAAACCTTGGTCAAACCTGGTCAAACCTTGGTCAAACCGGTCAACGGGTACTTTCCGGAAACTTCCGGGACTTCCGGGGGTCTCTGGGAGCTGACGATTTCATCCGATTTTTCTTAAAATCTCATTTTATCACTTTTCTTACGACGTAGCATGTTTTCAGAACTTTTGGTCCAAATTTGGGAGCTTTTTGGGCTTTTAGGGGCGTTTTGGTCATTCGGAGCATTTTGAGAAATAGAACCAACTTCCAGGAGTCCTTTTGAGTCCTTTTTCGATCATTGTGAACCACCAAGCTATGGGTCTCCTAAATCTGATAGCCGACAAAATGGGGTGTCTACAGCGACCCGCTCGCGCGATATGGGTAAAAACCATAGTTGCGTATTTCAGTATACTGAAGACTCCTGTGCAAACGAAACTGCAGAATGACGCCCAGATTGTAAATTACATCAGTTTCAGTCCGTTTCGAGTTGTAAAGGCTTCCAAAACTTGTTGTAAATCTATATATACTCTATTTTACTTCAATTAAAGGGTTACACACCCATACATACATAATATACACTAAAATTCCAGCCATTGAAGGGAGAAAAGTAAGGAGAAGAAGAAGAAGACCAAGGATTCCCATGGCCTCCTCCATCAACCTCTTGCTATTCATCAATTCTATGGCCAACTAAACTCTAGATCTAGGGTTTCAATGAAGCCCTAGACGAGTAATAGGGTTTTATTTATGTTTTTATTTTAGATTTATTATGTATGGATGACAGTCACATGTTTAGAGGATTTTTATAAATAAATCGTACTTCTAGTGATTAAATCATTACTTTCAGAATTTATTCTTGTCTTAGATCTATTTTGACTGTGATGTGCTCAATGATCTATGCTTGCTGTGCTTGTTTAGATTGTTTACATGTGATGGTGCTTTATTGAATTGTGCTATCAAGTATCCGAATAGTCCATGCCTAGATTAGACGGATTATGTCACAACCCTAGTTTAGTGTGGGATAATTCGTGCTAACCGAAGATGGATTATGTTGGTGCTTGAACCATAGTTATTTTCTTGACGGAGGAATTGGGCTTGTAGCTACAATTCCCCATTATCATCCAACTTAATAGGCTAAAGTGATTCATAAATATTCCTATTATGAAGCTAGTGGTGGATTTGCAATCCTAGGTTCCCTCTAAATATCTTTAAAACAACTTTAATTGCTTTTATAATTTAGATTTACTTTTATTGTTCTTAGTTTTATTAAAATCAAATAAAAATCTGTTTTTCTTAATTAATTAGATTTAGGTTTTAAAATTAAAGCGCGGTAGTTAATCAATCTCTGTGGGTTCGACCTTTACTTCCACACTGCAAATCTTTAGAAAAGTAAAGTATACTTTTATATCTTGATTTTGACAACATCAAGCCTATTGGCAATAATCTTAGAAATACATTTGTAAACAGTATTGCAGCAAGAAATAGGCCTGAAATCCCCCATCCGGGTAGGATTAGGGACTTTAGGAATTAAAGCAATAAGAGTAGTGTCAGCAACTTTAAGCATCTCTCCATTTTAAAAGAACTCCCTAATAGCAGCAATAACAAGAGGACCAGTAATAGTCCAAGAGCTTTTAAAGAAAAAGGAATTATAACCATCAGGACCAGGAGCTTTATTACTATGCATGCTAAAGAGGGTATTCTTTATTTCAATATCTGAAGGAATCCTATCCAACTCAGCCATAAGTTCAACAGGAATTGTTTTGTGGATAACACTGCTAAGAGCTTCTTTACCAGGATAGCAGTGATTAGAGGTAGTGCCAAGCAAGCTATGAAAATACCTAATAGCTTCATCTTTAGCTTCATTACAGTTGGAAGTGAAAGTCCCATTAGGTTTTTCAAGTAAAAAAATTCTTTTCATGTTCCTCCTAGCTTTAATAGACATATGAAAATATCTAGTAGTTTTATCCCCAGCTTCTAACCATTGTATCCTAGATTTTTGTTTGAGAACTTCCTCTTCAATCCAAATAGCTTCATGAAAGGTTTTCAAAGATTTATTATGCATATCAATGAGGTCAGAGTTGTTAGGATCTCTGATTAAAAGGGTTTGTAGTCTCTTTAATTCCTCCCTACCTTTGTTAGCATTAACCCTCTCAAGGCCAAGAGTACTTTTGCTAAACTGTTTGAGATCCTTTTTCAGGTTTCTGAGCTTTGGCAAAGTTGGAATTGGGCAGTACCTTCAACATTAATATCCCAGGCATTCTGAACAATATCATTATAGGAGTCCAATTTAGTCCAGTAGTTGTAGAATTTAAAAGCCCTCCCTTTCCTATAATGCTTTTTATCAATATGAACAACTATAGGAGAGTGGTCGGAGGTACCTGGAACCTGGAATTGGGAGAAAGAATCGCTGAGATTATCCAACCAAGCTTGATTGACCAGAGCTCTATCAAGTTTTCTCTGGGTAAAATCTTCCTTCCCATACCTTCTGTTACTCCAAGTAAATTGTTCACTTATATATCTAAGATCCACTAGACAACACTCATTAATAGTCTTTTTAAATTCCTTCATCTCGTTATTCCAACCAAAGTTTGCATCAGAGACTTCATCTGGACTTAAAGGCACATTAAAGTCACCTAGTGCAATATAGTTAGTGGTCTTATTACTCTATGAAATGGACCTTAGGTCAGACCATAGGTCCAATCTGGCTTGGCCAGTGTTAAAACCATAAATGAAAGAGGCTTCAAAGGAAATGGATTTATCATCCTTTTCAATGCTAACATGAATAAGTTGGGAAGTGATTCTAAGAATAGTGAGATTAATAGTATCAGCATTCCAACCAACCCAAATTCTACCAACCGAATTCGGACTACTATTGGTAACAAAATTCCAGTGTTTAAAACATTTGGTTTTAATGAAATCTTCATTAGCCTGTCTAACTTTAGTTTCGGTTAACCCCAAAATATCAATATTATTCTCGTAGATAAATTTGGCAACTTCGGATTGCCTAGAGGGCTGATTAAGGCCCCGAATGTTCCAGCAGCTAAATATCATTAATAACTGGCAATGGGAGAGTTAACTTACCTGAAGAGCCAGAGGAGGGGTTCTTCAAAAGATCCTGCTTACCAGGTTCAGGCTGACAAGAGGCAGTAGAAGGATCAGCAGCAAGGGCAGTGGGACTGTCCGAAATTTCTTGTGTGTTTGTGAGTTCCTCTAATTTATGAGGAGCTAGGACATCCAGGTCAACTTTGGGTAGGTCACCCTTCTGATCATAGGTAACATTTAGCTCTTTATCAATATGTTCACATTCAAGCTCTTCCAGTAAGGCGTATTGATTTTTCTTAGTAACTTTGGGCCCATGCAGTTTGAGGAAACTAGTATCACTACCATTGGTGACAGTTACCCGAACGGAATGGGGTGAGATTTGAGCAGAACCTTTTATTCCCTTGAGAGGGGAGGTAATATCAAGAACAGGTTGAATAGGCTCAATTAGATCCTTTTCAACCAGGTTAGGACATTCATGAGGCAGGTTAGCTACTTCATTGGGAGAATCAGTTTGATTATCAGCCGTATACATACTAATTGTAGACACTTTATCTATTGAGGAGTCAACCACATTAGAGGATGTATCAACCGTATCTTCCCTTTTACCTTTTCCTTTTCCTTTCACCATCCAAACTCCATCGGTCTCATTTTTAGTAGAATTCACCTTGGTGGGGATAATGGCCTTCTTAGTGAGGGATTGGTTATTGTAGACCCTAGCACAATCATGGCCAAACCGTTTGCATTTAGCACATCTAACTGGGTTCCATTGATATTCAACTGTCAAGCCTATCCTCTCAGGTTCCTTAGTAATAGGGTCAATGACTTCAATCTCAAAAATTTTCAACAATTCAAACTCAGCACTTACCTCAATACAGATCCGAGTATATGAGATTCTCCTACACGTTGCTGTCATTCGGTCAACATGTAAAGGCCTCCCAATAGTGCTAGCTATGTGGCTAAGGCCCTCTGCATTCCAAAATTCCAACGGAATTCCATATATATGGACCCAAATAGGGACAGTAGCAGGGACTTCCTTATCTAGTACCGTCCCAGTGCGCCAATTTCGAAGAAGGATGGGCTGTCCAGCAACATGCCATGGACCATTCTCCAGCACTGCTTCACTTTCTTCACTGGAGTTGAACTTGAAGATATAGTGGCCTGAATCAGTAGCAAGCATGTCATTCAATCCTTTTTTAGCCCAATGTCTTGAAGTAGCATTTTTAACAAGAGTGTAGGGAAGCTTTTTACCTATAAAATAACCCACAAGGGTATTGTCCCAAGCTCTACTACCCTGAGTAGTGAGGTCCTCAGAGAGTTTTAGCAGTTTCCTATCTGATCCTTCCTTGGGTTTAAAATAGCTGAGTTTGACACTAGCCGGTTCAACCTTTCTGACTAAAGAAGCCCATGAATTTTGGGGGGAAGATGTGGCCTTATTGCCAGTAGCACAAGGGCTGGGTCCAGGGGGCTTCGCATGGCTAATGGATGGGACCATAGATGAAAGGGAAATATGACCTCCCTCTTCCACAGGATTCTGAGAAGCTTGGTTCGAAATACACATAGAATGGGTGTTATCCAACACCTGGTGCAAGGAGAAATGGGATGTGCCCGCAGCAAAGGAACCCACTTGGTCAGCATGTTTAGTGCTATCAAGCACATGGGGGGCACCCACTTTTTGCAAGGTATGCTGCAGCCTGCAGGGGCCTAACTTTAGAATGTGACTGGGGTCCACAGTTGGAAACTGCCGCACTATCAACAAGAACATCAACTTTAGCCCCACGGTCCAAATGGGCATGTAAGCCCTTACTCTGCTGCACGCGGGTAGGGGCAACATCAGACAAAAAGCCAGAAATGCCGGCGCCCATGTGACTACCAGTACCAGGAAATGCGGGACTCTGGGCTGTGCCCGTGTGCGCACATGGGCCAACAGTAGAAGTAAGCATATTAAAATCCTGGTCCTTCTCCTCGCAGGCTTCAAGCATGGTGACCATAGATGTGTTGGCAGATTTAAAATCTGTGGACTCTTGGTAAGTAGAACAATGGCCCACCAGATTTAACAAGTTAACTTTGGCAAACGTGGAGGTGTCACTGCCAGATTGTGCCAAGTGGAAAGCACTGCCTATCAAACTGGTTGCGTGCGCTGAACTGGTGGTGCCTTGAGTAGACAACACTCCGGAATTTTCGGTTAAAGCTGAACAACCCATGTGCTTACCCACACCTTTTTGCAGCGAGGGAGTGAGAAAAATGTGACCGTTGCTATCCTTTGCGCGTGGGACGTGCAGCTCACTCTCAGCAAACATCCATAGCCAAAATAAAATTTTAATTTTAGGAAAACTAAAATTTGACTTCAATCTTGAACTGCTGGCTTATTCTTCTAGAACTTGAATTAGATTGAAACATCTTTGTGGACCAAGCTCCATAGGCCTCCACGAATTTTCCTGAGACCAAACTTCTTGAATTAGCCCATTGAGTGCCTCCTTGAACTTCTTTGCCCGAGCCCTCGTAACTGGTCCAATTGGAATTTGAACTGGTTCCCTTGAAGACGTGCCATGATTTGCATCAGTATGCCCCTTGTATTTTTTTGTATAGTGCCATTTGGCTTTTTCTTTTATTGATTAACCAATTTTCGGAAAAAAAAAAAAAAAAAAAAAAAAAAAAAACTGCGCCTATGCCAATACCTGAAGCATCACATTCAATTTCAAATGTTTTAGTAAAATCTGGTAGAACAAGTAACGGAGCATGAGTTAATTTTTCTTTAAGTAATTGAAACGCCTTATCTTGTTCTTCCTCCCATTTGAATCCAACGTTCTTCTTGATGACTTCAGTAAGCGGGGCGGCTATGCTACTAAAGTCTTTCACGAACCTCCAGTAAAAACTAGCAAGCCCATGAAAACTTTGAACTTGGCCTACACTCGTGGGCGTTGGCCACTCGCGAATCGCACGAACCTTTTCCTCATCAACCTATACTCCTTGGGCACTAACAACAAAGCCAAGAAACACAAGCTTATCTGTGCAAAAACTGCACTTCTTAAAGTTAGCAAATAACTTTTCCTTTCTCAAGACTTTCAAAACTGATTTCAAGTGTAGAACATGGTCATCAAAGTTTTTGCTATAAACGAGTATATCATCAAAATAGACAACAACAAATCTGCCTATAAAAATACGCAAGACATGGTTCATTAATCGCATAAATGTACTTGGTGCATTAGTTAATCTAAATGGCATCACTAACCACTCATATAAACCATGTTTTGTTTTAAAAGCAGTTTTCCATTCATCTCCTTCTTTCATTCTTATTTGATGATAGCCACTTTTAGATCAATCTTAGAAAATACACAAGCACCATGCAGTTCCTCTAACATGTCATCCAAGCGAGGGATAGGGTGTCGATACTTTACCGTGATGTTGTTGCTGGCTCGACAATCAACGTACATCCTCCACGTCCCATCCTTCTTAGGAACTAAAATCACCGGAATGGCACACGGGCTCATGCTTTCTCTCACATACCCCTTTTCCATCAATTTACTTACTTGCCTTTGCAACTCCTTTGTCTCCTCAGGATTAGCATGATAGGCAGGTTTCCAAAAGCACAAAAAAAAAATGGAATTTTCGGAATTTTTTTTTTCACACTATGGAGTAAGGTCAGATTTGGACTCCTTAGACCCCCAATATTGTAAAACAAAAATAAAATTTTAAGCCGAGTTTTTGTACTATTTTTTATCGCGGTTTACCGATCTCTTCTCTTCTTTTTCTTTTCTTTTCTTTTCTTTTTTTTTTTTTTTAAGATCAGGTTCGAATCACACTGATTGTGAAACAAGACTGATATTACCAATTTACCAAACACAAAATAAACAAGACTAAGAATCACTGATCTAGATGACTGTGACATGAAAGGTACTGAAATAGAACAATACGAATCAGTTTTAGAAACCGTAGTGAAACAAGAACGCACAAATCACAAATCTAAAATCCCAAATTAGAATCCGAACACTTTTTTTTATACGGTTCATAAACGAGAACGAATAAGAACACAAAACAAAAAAATAGAAACAAAAATGAATAAGAACAGAACCAAAAGAAACGAATAAGAACAGAAACGAAAAAGATAGGATAAACCTGAGACTAGAACCTTGCTCTGATACCAACTGATACAAACCCCGCCAACAATGTGACAAAACCCGTAACACGATTAATGCCTTGGACCGTTCTACTGTCAGATTCAAATGGAAAACCGCGACCCAACACCTATAACAGATGCGAACCTTGGTAAAGGATGAAGATGCCACAATCAAGGATGGAAAACTCGATTGATAAGTCCAGGTATGAACGCCACAGAGTAAATCTGATAAGTTCGAATAGTTCTTCAAAGAACCAAAGAGAAAACTCTCACAATATTTTTTTTTTGGTAATCGGGGGTGTCCGGGCCAGCTTGTGCGCACCTCGACTAATCCCCTGAGGCCTGGAGGTGCCGGGTGAATACTCCAGTGGCCACGCCCCCCATGACTCGAACACTAAACCTCTTGGGTAGTACACCCAAGAAGCTTACCACTCGACCACAAGGGACTTGGTTACTCTCACAATATTATTAATGATCAAAACTGCATATTACAAACCCTAAAACTGTTTAAATAGCTGAGGCTTACAGTTGGGCCCTATAAGCCTACGAAATATTATGTCCCAAAATAAATTCGCCCAAAATTAAAATAAAACGAAACTAAAGGAATAAGGAAAGTTCCATAGTTGGCATGCAAGCCTACAATTCAGCAATTTAAGCAATAAAGAAAAAATGACAATCAATTTCTAATTTTAGGAAAACTAAAATTTGACTTCAATCTTGAACTGCTAGATTATTCTTCTAGAACTTGAATTAGATTGAGACATCTTTGTGGACCAATGATACAAACCACGCCAACAATATGACGAAACCCGTAACACGATTAATGCCTCGGACCGTTCTACTGTCAGATTCGAATGGAAACCGCGACCCAACACCTATAACAAATGCGAACCTTGGTATAAAGGATGTAGACGCCACAATCCAGGATGGAAAACTCGATTGATACGTCCAGGTATGAACGCCACAGAGTAAATCTGATAAGTTCGAATAGTTCTTCAAAGAACCAAAGAGAAAACTCTCACAATATTATTAACTATCAAAACTGCCTATTACAAACCCTAAAACTGTTTAAATAGCTGAGGATTACAGTTGTGCTCTATAAGCCTACAAAATATTATGCCCCAAAATAAATTCGCACACAATTACAATAAAATGAAACTAAAGGAATAAGGAAAGTTCCATATTTGGCATGCAAGCCTACAATTCAGCAATTTAAGCAATTAAGAAAAAATGACAATCAAATTCTATGGCTCCATAGAGAAAGGACATGGAGCCAAAATTGCTTGGGCCAAGGTTTGCAAACCAAAAAAAGAAGGTGGTTTGGGGTTCAAAGATGTTTATCTCACAAATACTCTATTGAATTTAAAGCACATTGGTAACCTTCTTGACCCTACTAATAATTCTTTGTGGAAAGCTTGGGTACATTTGTACATGATTAAAACAAAGAGCTTTTGGGAAATCAAAGCCCCCAGCCAGTGCTCTTGGTACTGGAATAAGTTGTTAAAACTTAGGGCCCTTGTCAGACCAATCCTTACTCATAAGATTGGTGATGGCAAACATACCTCCCTTTGGTTTGATAATTGGCTTCCCATTGGTCCTTTGATTGAACAATATACTAGTAGGATTGCTTATGATGCGGCTATTGATGTAAAAGCTAAAGTTGAGGCTATTATAAGTAACAATGACTGGAGGTGGCCCTCGTCTAACTCCATTGGCTTGAATGAAGTTCGCAATGTCTTATCTAATATGTATAAGCCTAATGGTATGTCGGATAGTGTCTCTTGGACTATTTCCCCCTCGGGGAAGTATAAATTTGCACACATTTGGGACCATTTTAGAGATGTTGCTCCTGTGGCATCTTGGTACAATATTGTTTGGTTTTCAGGTTGCACTCCTAGACAAAATTTTGTTCTTTGGATTGCGGTTCAGAATAGACTTGCAACACAAGATAGGATCTTTGCCTACACACCTGGTCCTCTTGCTTGTGTGTTTTGTCATGGCCAGATGGAATCACATAATCACTTATTTTTTAGTGTACTTATGTTTCTTTTATTTGGCAGGGTTTGATGCAAAGGTGTGAGCTCAGATGGAATAGGACAGATTGGGATGTTACTGTTCAGTGGATGGCGCAACATTGGAAGGGGAAACAAATGAAACAAGCTATCCCAGTTATCTGTCTTGGGGTAGCTGTCTATGGTATATGGAAGGAGAGAAATACTAGGACTTTTAAAGGTCCTGCCACTCCTAAAGAACAGTTGCTGCAAACTTTAACATCTCAGATTAATTTGCAAATTAGATCTCATTGGAAACATCACCCCCAAGTCGATATCTATGCTAGAAACTGGATTTAGAGTTGATGCTTTGTTGTGCTTTTGTTTGAAATCTCTCAAGTTTTGTATTGTATTGGGTTGTTTTGTTTTGAGATTTGTTTATCCGTGTGTTGTTTGCATGGGACTTCTAGGCTTGTCCTATCCATTTCCTTTGGTTCTTTTTGTTAGTTGTTGTTGATTCTTGCCTGGTAAGGCTTTTCAGTGGTTAACTGTGCCACCTATCCTTATGCTTTGTGCCTTTTGAATATCCTGGGGTATGCCCCTTGTACATGTGTCCTTTGTTTTTGGAATATATTTACCATTTTCCGAAAAAAAGACAATCAAATTCTAATTTTAGGAAAACTAAAATTTGGCTTCAATCTTGAACTGCTGGATTATTCTTCTAGAACTTGAATTAGATTGAGACATCTTTGTGGACCAAGCTCCATAGGCCTCCACGAATTTTCCTGAGACCAAACTTCTTGAATTAGCCCATTGAGTGCCTCTTTGAACTTCTTTGCCCGAGCCCTCATAACTGGTCCAATTGGAATTTGAACTGGTTCCCTTGAAGACGTGCCTTGATTTGCATCATTCCCCTCCTCTTGAAAATGATTTGTCCTCAAATTATCACCTACATCAAAAGGACTCAAATCAGTAACATTAAAAGTAGCACTTACATTGTACTCACTTGGCAAATCGAGCTTGTAAGCATTGTCATTGATGCGCTCGAGAACTTGGAAAGGCCCATCTCCTCGTGTCAGCAATTTGGAACGCCTTTCATTCGGAAATCTTTCTTTTCGCATATGCAACCAAACCCGATCTCCGGGTTCAAAAACTATCTTGTGACGCCCCTTGTTAGCTTGCTTGGCATATTGCTCTGTTCGTCGCTCAATGTTGAGTCTGGCTTTCTCATGAATCTGCTTAACAAAGTCAGCTTTCCTTTGGCCATCTAAATTAACACGCTCAGTCAAAGGTAAAGGAGATAAATCCAACGGAGTTAATGGATTAAACCCATATACAATTTCAAATGGTGAAAATTTAGTAGCAGAATGAATAGATCGATTGTAAGCAAACTCAACATGTGGTAAACAATCTTCCCATGTTTTAATGTTCTTTTGAATAATAGCCCTTAACAAAGTTGACAAAGTCCTATTTACTACTTCAGTTTGACCATCAGTTTGTGATGGGAACCATAGTGGGCCAAAGCTTAAAGATGATCATTTGCAAGTTCCAGATGGGCCAATCACAAGGTCAAGAGCTAAGAAGATCAACGAAGCAATGCAAGGACTGGTGCAATCCACTTGGGCAAAGCTCATAAACTTATTATGCAAGGCCCCAACATTTAACATGGGCTTGAAGGAAGAAGAATCAGTTCTAGTTCATGTGATACAAGCTACAGAAGGGGTGGAATAGCTTATTGGGTTTTTATAGACTTTAATTTTTTATGTTTCTATGATTTTGGCATGTGGGCCTATTTTATTTTTTTTAAGTAGACATTTATTTAGCTTTAAACATGCAGTTTAAGTTGTTTTGGGCTTGAGTATTTAGCTCATGTCTTTTATTTTTGTTGAAGGCCTTTTTAGGCCCAAGGGTTTCTTAGAAGGGATTAAAAGAAAGAACTTTGTAGCAGCTTTGAGATATACAACGTGAATGAAATTTATTTTCTGGAGAGCTATTCAGTTTTCTCTGCTTGTTCTTGATTGGACAATCCGAACTTATCGAAGGCATTCCCTTTATGGCGTTCAAACCAAATCTGGGTTCTTGAAACAGGATTTCAACGGGTCTAGATCATCCCTGTGACTTGATTGTTGGCTTTCTTGGGTGAATTACAATCTGATCGTGGGTTCAAGGAATATCAATTCCACGGGTTCACATCATTTGGTATCAGAGCTTAGGCTCCAAATCAGGTCTGATTTATCCATTTTATTTCGTGTTCTTGTGTCTGTTTCTCATTTTTTTCTGTTCTGTTATTTTCGTGATCTTGTTTCATCTCGTCTTTCTGTTCAATTTGTGTTCTATTCTTTTCGTGTTCTTGTTTTAGTTCGTGTTCGTGTTCTTGATTACAATCTGGAATTTCGTGTTTAGGGTTGCAAATTTGATCTGCGATTTTTTTTCTCTTGCTACTTCGTGTTCGTTCATCCTCGTGATTTAGGGTTATTTTGGTGCTTCACGAACTTGAACTGTGAAGTCGCCCTGATTACCAAAAAAAAAAGGGAAGAGAAGAGATCGGGTCCGAAAAAAAATAAAATAAAAAAGAGAGTACCAAAACTCGTTGATGAGAACATGGCGGCTAGCACAAGGTGGAATGCGGATCCGAACCACGTACCAATTGGTCCGGTTACAAGGGCGCGAGCAAAGCGGTTCAAGGACAATCTCAATGGGCTGGTTCAACAAATTTGGGTTGAAACTAATCTGAGTGGCCCAAAGGAGGATACTAGTGATCCACAAGGCTGGGTGTCCATGATTCAAGCTCTAGAATAAATTATAGGCTTGCATGCCAACTTAGGGATTTTTTATATTCATTAGTTTCCTTTTATTTTAGTTTTGGGGTGAATTATATTGGACCATAATATTTCGTAGGCTTAAAAGGGCCCAACTTTAAGCCTCAGCTATTTAAACAGTTTTAGGGTTTGTAATATTCAGTTTTGATCATTAATAATATTGTGAGAGTTTTCTCTTTGGTTCTTTGAAGAACTATTCGAACTTATCAGATTTACTCTGTGGCGTTCATACCTGGACTTATCAATCGAGTTTTTCATCCTTGATTGTGGCGTCTTCGTCCTTTATACCAAGGTTCGCATCTGTTATAGGTGTTGGGTCGCGGTTTCCATTGAATCTAACAGTAGAACGGTCCGAGACATTAATTGTGTTACGGGTTTCGTCACATTATTGGCGGGGGTTCGTATCAGTTGGTATCAGAGCACAGTTCTAGTCTCAGGTTTATCATATCTTTTTCGTTTCTGTTCTTATTCGTTTTTGTTTCTGTTCGTTTTCTTATTCGTTCTCGTTTCTGAACCGTATAAAAAAAAAAGGGTGTTCGATTACGATATGGAATTTCGTGTTTAGGGTTTGCGAATCTGATCTGTGATTTGCTCTTGTTACTTCGTGTTTGTTCATTCTCGTGATCGTTGTTATTGTGGTTTTTTTCCTTCTCGAGAATTAGGGTTTCTGAATCAGATACGCGAACTGTGAAGTCTGCCTGATTATTTAAAAAAAAAAAAAGAGAAGAAAAGAAAAGAAGAAAAGATGTAAGCCGCCAAAAAAAAAAAGTACAAAAACTCGGCTTAAAATTTTATTTTTGTTTTGTGATATTTGGGGTCTAAGGAGTCCGAATCTGACCTTACTCCATAGTGCGAAATTTTTTTTTTCGAAAATTCCATTTTTTTTTTATGCTTTTGGAAACCTAGCCATCCGCGTTCGTTTTTAGTCGTGCTTTCAGCTTCCAAATTTGATTGGTCTAGTTTGGGTATGGATTGTTACTGAGAAATTCTAGTCATTGTTTGAGCAGTTTCATAAGAACCGAGTGAGAATTACTACGAGTGGAAAAAGGCAAGAGTGGTGAGCACATAAGAGGGTAAAAGCCAAATTTATTTTCAGTTTAAACACGAGTGAACTTGAGTGATACATCCTAGTTGAGTGAAACACGTGAGCGAGAGTTGTGAGGTCCTGTATATTTTTTTTTATCTAATCTTTGTTTTGCAGCGAGATATGGCCCATAAAGACGAAATTAATGCCGGGGAGGTTTCGGGAGAGACTGATCAGAAACTACTATTGGAGGCATTAATGGGTGAAATGAGGAGGGTGTTGAGGACAGAGATGGAACAAGTTCATGACCGGTTAGATAGAGTAGAGAATGCACGGGTGGAGCAGCCACAAAACAATGCTCCTCATGGACGTAGAAGAGAGAGAGTTCAACCGAGGGGAGTGAGAGTTGAAGAAGAGGAGTATTTTTGGGGAGACTTTGAAGAAGAAAATGATCAGGAGTCAATAGATAATCATAGGAGATATGGTGGTCGGGGTAGAGAAGTTAGGTTTAGAGAAGCTAGGAACCGGGAAGATAATAATTTGGGTAGTATTAAGATGAAGATTCCTTCGTTTCAAGGGAAGAATGATCCGGAAGCCTATCTAGAATGGGAGAAGAAGGTAGAATTAGTATTTGATTGCCACCATTACTCTGTGGCTAAGAAGGTAAAACTTGCTGCCATTGAATTTTCTGATTATGCTATCATTTGGTGGGATCAATTGGTGTTGAATAGGAGAAGAAATAGGGAGCGTCCAATAGAGACATGGGAGGATATGAAAACTGTGATGAGGAAGCGGTTCGTTCCAAGCTATTATTACCGAGAGTTATACAACAAGTTGCAAAGTTTGAGGCAAGGTAATAGGAGTGTGGAAGAATATTATAAGGAGATGGAAGTTGCTATGATTCGAGCGAATGTAGAGGAAGATCGAGAGGCTACAATGGCTAGATTCTTAGTTGGGTTGAATCGGGAAATTGCCAATGCAGTGGAATTGCAACACTATGTTGAGTTGGAGGATATGGTACACATGGCTATTAAAATTGAGAATCAACTCAAGAGGAGGGGCAGCAGCACACGTCCAAGCCAAAATCCAAGCCAAAATTCCAATACATCCGCTTGGAAACCAAATAATTGGAAAAGAGATGAGAAGCAGCCTTTGATGAAGCCAAAAACTGAGCAAAAACAAGAGGTGGCCAGCCATGAAAATCAAGGTAAACCCGATTCGTCTACTTCTCGGAACCGCGATATTAAGTGTTTTAAGTGCCAAGGTAGGGGACACATAGCTAGCCAATGTCCGAACAAGAGAGTTATGGTGTTACGAGATAATGGTGAGATTGAAACCGAGGATGAAGATGACAACGAATCTGTGCCACCATTAGAGGATGCCGATGATGAAGAGTACGCTGCCCAAGGGGATTTGTTAGTGGCAAGGAGAGCTCTAAATATGCAGGTTAAGGAAGATGATGAGGCACAACGGGAGAACATCTTTCATACGAGATGTCATGTCAAAGATAAGGTGTGTAGTGTGATCATAGATGGGGGGAGTTGCACTAACGTTGCTAGCACAACTTTGGTGGAGAAATTAGGGCTGCCAACAATCAAGCATCCACAACCTTATAAATTGCAATGGCTCAATGATAGTGGTGAAGTAAGGGTAACTAAACAGGTGTTAGTTTCTTTTCGTATTGGGAAATATGAAGATGAAGTTTTGAGTGATGTGGTTCCGATGCAAGCTGGACACTTGTTGTTAGGGAGGCCATGGCAATTTGATCGACGTGTTAAGCATGATGGTTTCACAAATAAATACTCGTTCGTGCTTAATCAAAGGACAATCACCTTAGTGCCTTTGACACCGAGGCAAGTTTATGAAGATCAAGTGAGGTTGCAAAGGGAGAGTGATCAAAAGAAAGAGAGTGAACAAAAGAAAAGGAGTGAGAAAAATGAGAGAGAAAAAGAAAAGAAAAATGCAGCCATTGAGGGAAAATTAGAGGGAAACCAAAAAAAGAATTTTTATGCAAAAGCGAGTGAGATCAAACGAGCGTTGTTTTCAAATCAGCCTATGATTGTACTTTTGTACAAAGAGGCATTTTTAAACACTAACCAAATTGACTCATCTTTGCCTAGTTCTGTTGTTTCTCTTTTGCAGGAGTTTGGTGATATCTTTCCCGAGGAGGTTCCACGTGGTTTACCCCCTATTCGAGGGATTGAACATCAAATTGATTTCGTGCCCGGTGCTACCATTCCAAACCGACCAGCCTATAGAAGCAATCCTGAGGAGACAAAGGAGCTACAAAAGCAGGTTAGTGAGTTGATGGAAAAGGGGTACGTAAGAGAAAGTATGAGTCCATGCGTCGTTCCGGTGATTTTGGTTCCTAAGAAGGATGGAACGTGGAGAATGTGCGTTGATTGCCGAGCCGTCAACAACATAACGGTAAAGTATCGACACCCTATTCCTCGCTTAGATGATATGTTAGATGAGTTGCATGGTTCTTGTATATTTTCTAAGATTGATTTGAAAAGTGGGGATCATCAAATTAGAATGAAAGAAGGTGATGAATGGAAAACTGCATTTAAAACAAAATATGGTTTGTATGAATGGTTAGTTATGCCTTTTGGATTAACTAATGCTCCTAGTACTTTTATGAGATTGATGAACCATGTTTTGCGTGCTTTCATTGGAAAATTTGTAGTTGTTTATTTTGATGATATCCTGATTTATAGCAAAAACTTGGAAGAGCATTTGAAGCATTTAAAACTTGTGTTAGATGTGCTTAGAAATGAAAAGTTGTTTGCTAACCTAAAGAAGTGCACTTTTTTCACCGATAAGCTTGTGTTTCTTGGTTTTGTTGTGTGTGCACAAGGAATACAGGTTGATGAAGAAAAGATTCGTGCTATCCAAGAATGGCCAAGCCCATCTAGTGTAAGTAATGTGCGAAGTTTTCATGGACTTGCTAGTTTTTACAGGAGGTTCGTGAAAGACTTCAGTAATATAGCTGCACCGATAACCGAAGTCATCAAGAAAAATGTTGGGTTCAAATGGGGGGAAGAGCAAGAGAAGGCATTTCAATTACTCAAGGAGAAGTTAACTCATGCACCTTTACTTGCTTTACCTAACTTTACAAAAACTTTTGAAATTGAATGTGATGCTTCGGGTTTAGGTATTGGCGCCGTGCTTATGCAAGAAGGAAGACCGATTGCATACTTTAGTGAGAAGTTAAGTGGGGCTGCCTTAAACTATCCCACGTATGACAAAGAGATGTATGCATTGGTTCGAGCTTTGGAGACATGGCAGCATTACTTGTGGCCTAAAGAGTTCATGATTCACACCGATCATGAGTCTTTAAAGCACCTTAAAGTCCAACACAAGCTGAACAAGAGGCATGCACGATGGGTTGAATTCATTGAGACATTTCCATACGTCATTCGATATAAACAAGGTAAGGAGAACATCGTTGCCGATGCACTTTCTCGAAGGTACATTCTAATCTCTACTCTTGATGCTAAGATTCTTGGTTTTGAGCATATTAAGGAATTGTATCCTTTAGATCTCGATTTTAGTGAAGAATTTGAATCTTGTGAAAAAACAGCCCATAATAAATTCTATAGGCATGAAGGGTTTTTATTTCGAGAAAATAAATTGTGCATTCCAACTTGTTCAGTGAGAGAGTTGCTTGTGCGAGAGTCACATGGGGGAGGGTTAATGGGACATTTTGGGGTAGTAAAAACATTAGCCGTTTTACAAGAACACTTCTATTGGCCACGCATGAAACAAGATGTTGAGAGAATTTGTGGTAGATGTGTCACATGTAGGCGAGCGAAATCTAGAGTACAACCCCATGGCTTATACACACCTCTTCCAATTCCTAGTGAACCATGGATTGATATTTCAATGGATTTTGTGTTAGGTTTACCTAGGACTAAACACGGTCGAGACTCAATTTTTGTGGTTGTGGATAGATTTTCCAAGATGGCACATTTTATTCCATGTCACAAAACTGATGATGCTTCACATGTTGCTAATTTGTTCTTTAAGGAGATTGTGAGATTACATGGTATGCCTAGAACCATTGTTTCGGATAGAGATGCTAAATTCTTGAGTTACTTTTGGAAGACCTTGTGGTGTAAGTTGGGGACTAAGTTATTATTTTCTACTACTTGTCATCCACAAACTGATGGTCAAACTGAAGTAGTAAATAGGACTTTGTCTACTTTGTTAAGGGCTATTATTAAAAAGAACATCAAAACATGGGAAGAATGTTTACCACATGTTGAGTTTGCTTATAATCGTACTATCCATTCTGCTACTAAATTTTCACCCTTTGAAATTGTGTATGGTTTTAATCCTTTAACTCCTTTGGATTTATCTCCTTTACCTGTGACTGAGCGTGTTAATTTAGATGGGAAAAAGAAAGCAGATTTTGTTAAGCAGATTCATGAGAAAGCAAGGCTCAATATTGAGCGAAGAACGGAGCAATATGCAACGCAAGCTAACAAAGGGCGACGCAATATCATCTTTGAACTCGGAGATTGGGTTTGGGTACACATGCGAAAAGAAAGATTTCCAGCACAAAGGCGTTCTAAATTGCTTCCCCGAGGCGATGGTCCTTTTCAAGTTCTTGAGCGCATCAATGACAATGCCTACAAGCTAGAGTTGCCTGGTGAGTATAATGTTAGTACTACTTTTAATGTTGCTGATTTATCTCCTTTTGATGTAGGTGATGATTTGAGGACAAATCCTTTTCAAGAGGAGGGGAATGATGAGAACATGGCGGCTAGCACAAGGTGGAATGCGGATCCGAACCACGTACCAATTGGTCCGGTTACAAGGGCGCGAGCAAAGCGGTTCAAGGACAATCTCAATGGGCTGGTTCAACAAATTTGGGTTGAAACTAATCTGAGTGGCCCAAAGGAGGATACTAGTGATCCACAAGGCTGGGTGTCCATGATTCAAGCTCTAGAATAAATTATAGGCTTGCATGCCAACTTAGGGATTTTTTATATTCATTAGTTTCCTTTTATTTTAGTTTTGGGGTGAATTATATTGGACCATAATATTTCGTAGGCTTAAAAGGGCCCAACTTTAAGCCTCAGCTATTTAAACAGTTTTAGGGTTTGTAATATTCAGTTTTGATCATTAATAATATTGTGAGAGTTTTCTCTTTGGTTCTTTGAAGAACTATTCGAACTTACCAGATTTACTCTGTGGCGTTCATACCTGGACTTATCAATCGAGTTTTCCATCCTTGATTGTGGCGTCTTCGTCCTTTATACCAAGGTTCGCATCTGTTATAGGTGTTGGGTCGCGGTTTCCATTGAATCTGACAGTAGAACGGTCCGAGACATTAATCGTGTTACGGGTTTCGTCACATTATTGGCGGGGTTCATATCACTCGTCTTAAATTTTTTTTGTTCGTTTTGCATTGTCCATGGTCTAAGGAATCCGAAACTGATCTTACTCCATAGTGTGAAAATTTTTCTGAAAAAAAATTCAGTTTTTGTGCTGTTCGAAACCTATCTTCTGTGATCGCTGTTTCCTGGGATAAACTTTGTTTCCATCTTCAATTGGCTCATATTCAAAAAAAAAAAAAAAAATTCTTGATTTTTTTTTCTTTTATTCCTCTCAAAATCTGATTTCTTGTTTCGTTTGCCCTCGTCGTATATTTTCTTGAGATCCGTGTCATTTTTTTTTCTATTACTTCCTTGTTTCTAGAATCTATTGCTGGCTGGGATAAAACAAGGTTGTGTCTTGATTTAGTTCAATTAGTTCTTGAAAGAACTTGAAAGGGAAAACAATTGAGGTAAAAGGCAAGAGTGTGTGAGACTAATTTCGGGAAAAAGCCAATCAGAGTGAAACACGAGTGGAGTGACAATTTTTGAGCGTAAACACGTAAGGGAGTGTGTGAGGTTTTACCACTAATATTCTTGTTTTGCAGCACATTAAAATGGATGACTCAACACCTAGAGGGGAGGCAGATAACACAACCTTTATGTTGCAGGCCATGCAACGACAGTTTGAATGGTTAAATTTGGTGTTGGGGGAGGTAAGGGATAGGATGGATCAACAAGATATAGTGATTCAAAATCTGCAAGGTGGGCGTGATGGGAGGAGACGTGAGCCTAGAGTTGAAAATGAGTATGAGATCGAAGAAGATGAAGAGGATGAGGAAGACGTAGTATCTGATGTTGGTAGGGGAGGAATGGGTAGACCTAGAGGAGGTAGGCGTGGAAGAGGACCTAGGGGGAATCCAAGGGGTCGAGATGGGGTAGATAGGAACCTTGGGAGCATCAAAATGAAAATACCATCTTTCCAAGGGGGGAATGACCCTGAAGTGTATTTAGAGTGGGAGAAGAAAATAGAGTTGATTTTTGATTGTCACAACTACTCAGAGGAGAAGAAGGTGAAGCTGGCGGTAATTGAATTCACTGATTATGCAATTATTTGGTGGGATCAATTAGTGACCAATAGGAGGAGGAATCATGAAAGACCTGTAGAAGCATGGGGTGAGCTAAAAGCTCTCATGAGGGGGCAATTTGTATCTAGCCACTACTACAGAGACCTCTACCAAAAGTTACAAAACCTTTCACAAGGGTCCCGGAGTGTGGAGGAATACCATAAGGAGATGGAGGTGGCTATGATTCGGGCTAATGTAGAGGAGGATCGAGAGGCCACAATGGCTAGACTTTTAAGTGGTTTGAATAGGGATATAGCCAATGTAGTTGAGTTGCAGCATTATGTGGAGGTAGAGGACATGGTGCACATGGCTATGAAGGTGGAGAGGCAATTAAAAAGAAAGGGGGCAGCAAGGTATACTTCAGTTTCTAGCACTCCTTGAAAACCAAAGTGGGAAAGGAATGACCGAGCTGTAGTAAAGGGAAAGACCGAACCACCTAAAGAAAAAGATGATGGGACTAGCAAGAACAAATCCAAGGTAGAGTTGCAACCTTCAAGGAATAGAGATATCAAATGTTTTAAATGTTTGGGTTTGGGGCATATAGCGTCTCAATGTCTAAACAAGCGGGTGCTGATTATGCGTGACAATGGGGAGGTGATGACTGAAGGTGAAGACGATAGTGATGGAGTATCTGATGCTAGTGATGATGATGGATTGGAATACCCCGTAGAAGGTGAGTCTCTTGTTGCCAGGCGTGCTCTCAATACACAAATGAAGGTAGATGATATGGAGCAGCAGAGAGAAAACATATTTCATACTAGATGCTATGTAAATAACAAGGTGTGTAGTATGATTATAGACGGGGGAAGTTGCACCAATGTAGCTAGTACCACTTTAGTTGAGAAGTTGAACTTACCTTTGCTGAAGCATCCTAAACCTTATAAGTTACAGTGGTTGAATGAGTGTGGAGAGGTTAAGGTCAGTAAGCAGGTTTTGGTGGCCTTCTCTATTGGGAGGTATAGTGACGAGGTGCTTTGTGATGTAGTTCCTATGCATGCTGGCCATATTTTGTTGGGGAGGCCATGGCAGTATGATAGGAGAGTGATGCATGATGGGTTTAGGAACCGATGTAGCTTTGAAAAAGATGGAAAAAAAATCAATCTTGTTCCTTTAACCCCAAAACAGGTCTATGAGGACCAACTGAAACTAAAAAGTGAGGTTGAGCAAAAAAGAAACATGAGAGAAAAGAAAAATGAGAGTGAGAGAGAAATTTTAAGAAAAAGAGAGAGTGAAAAAGAAAATAGAGAAATGGGTGAGAATAAAGAAAATGGAGTGGAGTCAAGAGAAAAAAAAAAAAAAGAAAGAGTCTGTAGAGAGAAGAAAAGACAAAATTGAGTTTTTATGCAAAAGAGAGTGAGGTTAAGAGGGCATTTTTAGCAAATCAGCCTGTGATTCTTCTTGTTTACAAAGAATGTTATCTTAATCTTGATGAAACTAACCAATCTCTTCCTAGTTTGGCTGTTTCTTTATTGCAGGAGTTCGAGGGTGTATTTCCGGAGGAAATACCGAGTGGGTTGCCGCCCATTAGAGGCATTGAGCATCAAATTGATTTGGTACCCGGGGCTGTTATTCCAAACCGACCAGCCTATAGGAGCAATCCGGAGGAGACAAAGGAGCTTCAAAGGCAAGTTGAAGATTTGATGAGCAAGGGGTACGTAAGAGAGAGCATGAGCCCATGTGCAATACCAGTGCTACTAGTGCCAAAGAAGGATGGGACTTGGAGGATGTGCGTTGATTGCAGAGCTGTCAATAATATCACGGTAAAGTATCGTCATCCCATTCCGCGTTTAGATGATATGCTTGATGAATTGCATGGTTCATGTGTTTTCAGTAAAATAGATCTTAAAAGTGGATACCATCAAATAAGAATAAAAGAGGGAGATGAGTGGAAAACTGCATTTAAGACTAAATATGGACTTTATGAATGGTTAGTTATGCCATTTGGACTTACAAATGCGCCTAGTACTTTCATGCGATTAATGAACCATGTATTACGTGCATTTATAGGCAAATTTGTAGTCGTCTATTTTGATGATATCCTAGTGTACAGCAAGAACTTAAATGAACATATTGAACATTTGAGATGTGTGTTTGGTGTGTTGAAATCTGAAAAGTTGTATGCTAATTTTAAGAAATGTACTCTTTGCATGGAAAAGGTTGTTTTTCTTGGATATGTTGTTAGCACAGAAGGTATTGAGGTGGATGAAGAGAAAGTCAAGGCCATCAGGGAGTGGCCAACGCCTAAAGGTATCACTGAGGTAAGAAGCTTTCATGGTTTAGCTAGCTTTTATAGGCGTTTTGTTAAGGATTTTAGTACACTTGCTGCACCACTCACTGAAATCATTAAGAAGAATGTTGGGTTTCATTGGGGAATTGAACAAGAGAATGCTTTTGCTACTATTAAAGAAAGGCTATGTTCTGCACCTGTGTTAGCATTACCTGACTTTAACAAAACTTTTGAGATTGAATGTGATGCTTCAGGTATAGGGATTGGAGCCGTTTTGATGCAGGATAGGAGGCCCATAGCCTTCTTCAGTGAAAAACTAAGTGGGGCTGCCCTAAATTACCCTACTTATGACAAGGAACTTTATGCTCTTGTTCGCTCTCTAGAGACATGGCAGCACTACCTTTGGCCTAAGGAGTTTGTGATCCACACCGATCATGAATCATTGAAGCATCTTAAGGGACAAGGTAAATTAAATAAGAGACATGCTAGATGGATGGAATACATTGAGACTTTTCCTTATGTCATCCGTTACAAGCAAGGTAAGGAAAACATTGTTGCTGATGCTTTATCCCGAAGGCATGTACTTCTTACTTCTATGAGTGCTAAAATGCTTGGGTTTGAATATGTGAAAGATATGTATGCCAATGATGCTGATTTTTCTGATGTGTATTTGGCATGTGATAAAGCGGCATTTGGTAAGTTTTTTAAGCATGATGGTTATTTGTTTAAAGAAAGTAAATTGTGTGTGCCTCATTGTTCAATGCGAGAATTGTTGGTGCGAGAGGCACATGGTGGGGGCTTAATGGGACACTTTGGTGTTAGGAAAACCTTAGAAATTTTACATGAACATTTCTTTTGGCCTAGGATGCGACGAGATGTCATTAAAATCTGTGGTCGGTGCATTACATGTAGAAGGGCCAAATCTAAGGTTTTACCACATGGGTTGTATACACCCTTACCCGTCCCTAGTGTGCCGTGGGTAGAGACATATCTATGGACTTTGTTTTGGGGCTGCCTAGGACAAAGAGAGGTAGAGATTCTATTTTTGTGGTGGTGGATAGATTTAGTAAGATGGCACATTTCATTCCATGCCATAAAACAGATGATGCCACAAACATAGCTGATTTGTTTTTCAAGGAGATAGTACGACTCCATGGTATGCCTAGGAGTATTGTTTCGGATAGGGATGTCAAATTCCTTCGCTACTTTTGGAAGGTTTTGTGGGGAAAATTGGGTACCAAACTTTTATTTTCCACTACTTGTCACCCACAAACTGACGGACAAACTGAAGTAGTCAATAGGACTCTAACTCAACTCCTACGCTGTCATTCAAAAGAATTTGAAAACTTGGGAGAATTGTTTACCATTTATCGAATTTGCATATAATAGGAGCATGCATACTACTACTTCTCATTCTCCCTTTGAAATTGTTTATGGTTTTAATGCCTTTACCTGTTGATGTCAGGAGTAGTTTGGATGGACACCAAAAGGCTAAATTGGTGAAGTCAATTCATGAGAGAGTACGTGATGGGAATCAAGGAGCACCAAAGGATCCATTACAAGTCCCAGTTGGACCAATTACAAGGGCAAGGGCTAAACGGTTCAAAGAAGCAGTTAATGGACTGATCCACGAAGTTTGGGCTAACTCCAAAGTAGTGAAGGCCAAGATGGGACCACATAATGATAAGGGGTTGACTAATGTTATCCAGGCCATAGAAGGAGCTGATTAGGTGTAATGGACGTTTTTGGCATTTGGAAGATGATTTGAAGATGCTACTTGCCAACTGCCAACTACCTGTCATTATTTTTAGCTTCTAACTACTTGCTTTATTGTAACTGGTCGTTATTATTGTAGTTGTCTTTGTAATTCAGTTATAAAAGGGGATGTATCCATCATAAACAAATCAGTTCTGAATGAAATCATTTTGAGTGAGAGAAACCTCTTTGGTTCTTTTAGAACTCTTTGAACTTATCAGATTTCCATCTGTGGCGTTCTAACTCCGACTTATCAAGCAGTCTTCCACAACTGTTTGTGGCGTCATCACATACCTTCCATTCTTATCTTAGAGAAACGATCTGGGAATAAATTTCATACGGGTTCCTTCACTTCGTGAGCAGAGTTCGTATCATTTGGTATCAGAGCCTGGCTCTAAGTCAGGTTACTATCTTTATTTGTGTTTCTGTAGGTTCTGTTTGTTCTTCAGTTTTATCTTTATTAATCAGTACCTAGGTTCTCCTTGATCTTGTTCCGTATTCAGTTTTATATTCGTGTTTGATTAAAAAAAAGACTCCATCTGTGATTCGCACTTCTTATTTCACCATCGTTTTTGAAACTGTTCGTATTGTTTTTTTTTTCAGTACCTTTCGTGTCACTGCCATCTAGTTCAGTGATTCGTAGTTCTGTATTTGGTAAATTGGTCATATCGGTCTTGTATTGAACGTGATCTTAAAAAAAAAAAAAAAAGAAGAAGAAGAAGAAAAGAAAAGGAAAGAAGAGAAGAGATCGGTAAGCCAAAAAAAAAGAGTACAAAAACTCGGCTTAAAATTTTATTTTTGTTTTACAATATTTGGGGTCTAAGAAGTCCAAATCTGACCTTACTTCATAGTGTGAAAAAATTTCCCGAAAATTCCATTTTTTTGTGCTAATGGAAACCTAGTCTTCCGCATTCATTTGAGTCGTGCTCTCAATTTCCAAATTCGATTGGTCTAGTTTGGGAGTGGATTGTTACTAAGAAATCTGATTCTTGTTTGATTAGTTTGATAAGAACCAAGCGAGATTTACTACGAGTGGAAAAAGGCAAGAGAGGTGAGCATATTAGAGGGTAAAAGCCAAATTTCTTGAGTAAAACACGTGAGGGAGTGAGAATCTGTTTCTAACCCACTTTTGCAGGAATCATGGCTCTAAACCAAGATAGAAACCCAAATGAAGAAGATCAACAACAAGATATTCCAAATCTGCAAATCCAAGCTTTAATGGGAGAAATGAGACGGATGATGAGGGCGGAACTAGAGCAATTGCATGATAGGTTAGATAGGGTAGAAGAGGGGACACAACGGGGGCAGCCACGAATTGCTCCTAATGCACAAAGAAGGGAGAGAGTTCATCTAAGAGGAGAAGATGAATACTTTGGGGAAGGGTTTGGTGAGGAAGATGACCAGGATCTAATTATCAACAATAGGAGAAATGGTGGGCGGTTTAGAGAAGCTAGGAATAGGGAAGATAACAATTTGGGTAGTATTAAGATGCAGATTCCGTCATTTCAAGGTAAAAATGATCCGGAGGTTTATCTTGAATGGGAGAGGAAGGTGGAATTGGTGTTTGATTGTCACAACTATTCTGAGCTGAAAAAGGTCAAACTTGCAGCCATTGAGTTCTCTGACTATGCTATTGTTTGGTGGGATCAATTGGTGTTAAACAGGAGAAGAAATAGAGATCGACCCATTGAGACATGGGAAGAAATGAAAACTGTCATGAGGAGGCGATTTGTGCCGAGCCATTACTACCGAGAGTTGTACCAGAAATTGCAAGGCCTTAGACAAGGTACCCGGAGTGTAGATGATTATTATCAGGAAATGGAAATGGCTATGATCCGAGCAAATGTAGAGGAGGACCGGGAGGCAACTATGGCTAGGTTTTTGGGTGGTTTGAACCGAGAAATTGCCAATTTGGTAGAATTGCAACATTATGTGGAATTGGAAGATATGGTACACATGGCTGTCAAGATTGAGCACCAACTTAAGAGAGGGGGTAGCATCGCACGACGTAATCCTACCTCGAGTTCTACTTGGACGCCGAGTTTCGTGAAAAAGGAAGAAAAGCAAGTCACAGCTAAGCCCAAAACTGAACAAATGCAAGAAAAGACTAGCCATGGGAATCAAGAAAAATCTGATTCTTCCAACACTCGAAATCGTGATATCAAGTGTTTTAAATGCCAAGGCAGGGGTCATATAGCGAGCCAATGTCCGAACAAAAGGGTTATGGTGTTGCGAGATGATGGTGAAATTGAGACCGAGGATGAAGGTGATACCGACTCTATGCCACCATTAGAGGACGTGGGTTGTGAGGAGTACGCGGTTCATGGTGATTTGTTGGTAACAAGGAGGGCTTTGAATATGCAAGCTAAAGAAGAGGAAGAGGTGCAGCGAGAAAATATCTTTCATACTCGATGCCATGTGCAAAACAAGGTGTGTAGTGTGATTATTGATGGAGGTAGTTGTTCAAATGTTGCTAGCACTACGATGGTGGAGAAATTAGGGCTGCCAACAATTACACACCCCCGGCCTTATAAATTGCAATGGCTCAATGATTCTGGAGAAATAAGAGTTACTAAACAGGTGATGGTTTCTTTCCGCATCGGAAAATATGAAGATGAAGTTTTGTGTGATGTAGTCCCGATGCAAGCAGGACATTTACTGTTGGGCCGACCATGGCAATTCGATCGGCGAGTCAAGCATGATGGATTCACCAACAAATACTCTTTTGTACTCAATCAAAAACCAATCACTCTTGTTCCATTGACACCAAAACAGGTTTATGAGGATCAAGTGAGGATGCAAAAAGAGAGTGATCAAGAGAAAAAGAGTGAAAAAAAGAGAGAAATCGAGAAAATTGAGAGAGAAAAAGAAAAGAAAAGTGAAGTCAGTGAGAGAAAAAAAGAGGGAAAACAAAAGAATTTCTATGCAAGAGCGAGTGAGATAAAAAGAGCGTTGTTTTCAAATCAGCCTATACTTGTACTTTTATACAAGGAGGCATTTTTGAACACTAACGAACTTAACCCCTCTTTGCCTAGTTCTATTGTGACTCTTTTGCAGGATTATGAGGATGTCTTTCCCGAGGAAACACCCCATGGTTTACCACCAATCCGAGGGATTGAGCATTGTATTGATTTCGTGCCCGGAGCAACTATTCCAAACAAACCAGCCTATAGAAGTAATCCGGAGGAGACAAAGGAACTTCAAAGGCAGGTTAGTGAATTGATGGAAAAGGGGTACGTAAGGGAAAGCATGAGTCCATGTGCAGTTCCAGTACTGTTAGTACCTAAGAAGGATGGGACGTGGAGAATGTGTATTGACTGCCGAGCCATCAACAACATAACGGTAAAGTATCGTCATCCTATCCCTCGTTTAGACGATATGTTAGATGAGCTGCATGGTTCTTGTGTGTTTTCTAAGATTGATTTAAAAAGTGGTTATCATCAGATTCGAATGAAAGAAGGAGATGAATGGAAAACTGCCTTTAAAACAAAATATGGTTTATATGAGTGGTTAGTTATGCCTTTTGGTTTGACTAATGCTCCAAGCACTTTTATGAGACTTATGAACCATGTTTTGCGTGCATTTATAGGCAAATTTGTTGTTGTCTACTTTGATGATATCCTCATTTATAGCAAAAACTTGGTTGATCATGAAGTACATTTGAAATCTGTTTTAGATGTGCTTAGGGAAGAAAAGTTATTTGCTAATTTGAAAAAGTGTACTTTTTGCACCGATAAACTTGTATTTCTGGGATTCGTTGTTAGTGCACAAGGTATACAGGTTGATGAAGAGAAAGTGCGGGCAATACAAGATTGGCCGAGTCCCGCAAGTGTAGGAAATGTTCGAAGTTTTCATGGACTTGCTAGTTTTTATCGGCGGTTTGTGAAAGATTTCAGCAGCATAGCCGCGCCACTCACTGAAGTCATCAAAAAGAATGTTGGATTCAAATGGGGTGAAGAACAAGAGAAGGCATTTCAGCTGATCAAACAAAAGCTGACCAATGCACCCTTATTGGCTATACCTAACTTTTCAAAGATGTTTGAGATTGAATGTGATGCTTCAGGTTTAGGGATTGGAGCTGTTCTTATGCAAGAAGGACAGCCAATTGCATACTTTAGTGAGAAATTAAGTGGGGCAGCCTTGAACTACCCTACTTATGACAAGGAGTTGTATGCATTGGTTCGAGCTTTAGAGACATGGCAGCACTACTTATGGCCTAAGGAGTTTGTGATTCACACTGATCATGAATCCTTGAAGCATTTGAAAGGCCAACACAAGCTGAACAAGAGACATGCAAGATGGGTGGAGTTCATAGAGACTTTTCCATACGTCATTCGGTACAAACAGGGTAAGGAAAACATTGTTGCAGATGCACTTTCCCGCAGGTATACCCTACTCTCTACTCTTGATGCTAAATTGCTTGGGTTTGAACATGTTAAAGAATTATATGCCAGTGATCCTGATTTCAATGTTGAGTATCAATCTTGTGAGAAAAATGCTAGTGGGAAGTATTTTAGGCATGATGGTTTCTTATTTCGAGAGAATAAGTTGTGTGTGCCTAATTGTTCTTTGAGAGATTTGCTAGTGAGGGAATCCCATGGTGGAGGGTTAATGGGGCACTTTGGCATTGTTAAAACATTAGCTGTGTTGCAGGAACATTTCTATTGGCCACATATGAAAAGGGATGTTGACAGAATTTGTGATAGGTGTGTCACGTGTAGGCAAGCAAAATCCCGAGTGCAACCCCATGGTTTATACACACCACTGCCCGTTCCTAATGCACCTTGGATTGATATCTCGATGGACTTTGTGTTAGGTTTACCTAGGTCAAAACGAGGTAGAGATTCAGTTTTTGTGGTTGTGGATCGATTTTCTAAAATGGCACATTTTATTCCATGTCACAAAACTGATGATGCTTCACATGTTGCTGACTTGTTCTTTAGAGAGATTGTGAGATTGCATGGAATGCCTCGGACCATAGTTTCAGATAGAGATGCTAAGTTCTTAAGTTACTTTTGGAAGACCTTGTGGTGTAAGTTAGGAACTAAGTTATTGTTCTCTACTACTTGTCATCCACAAACTGATGGTCAAACTGAAGTAGTAAACAGGTCTTTGTCTACTTTGTTGAGGGCCATTATTCAAAAGAACATCAAAACTTGGGAAGAATGTTTACCGCATGTTGAGTTTGCTTATAATCGTTCTGTTCATTCTGCTACTAAGTTTTCACCATTTGAAATTGTTTATGGTTTTAATCCTTTAACTCCATTGGATTTAACTCCATTACCTTTATCTGAATGTGTTAACTTGGATGGAAAGAAAAAGGCTGAATTTGTTAAGCAGGTACATGAGAAAGCAAAGCTCAACATCATGATCTCATCCAGAAAATCACATCTAGAATCACTTCTTGGACATCTAAATTGCTGTCTTATGCTGGCAGGCTTCAACTTATTCAATCAGTCCTTGCAGGGATACAAAACTATTGGACTGCCATGTTTATTCTTCCTAAAAGTGTCCATAAGCATATTGAGAGTTTAATGTGTAGATTCCTTTGGACCGGAGGAACTGAAAAGGCACATAGTGCTAAAGTAGCTTGGGATCTAGTCTGTAGACCTATGAAGGAAGGGGGTCTTGGTCTTAAAAACCTTACTCAATTGAATTCCATTTTAAATCTTAAACATATCTGGGCTATTTTTACTTCTAAAACCAAGTCCATTTGGGTGGACTGGATACATGCTTACATGTTGAAAGGGAAAAGTTTTTGGGAAGTTAAGACCCCATCCCAATGCTCTTGGTATTGGCGAAAGCTCCTTAAACTTAGGTCTATGGCTAGACCAATGCTTAAGCATAGGATTGGTAACGGGTGTGGCACCTTTCTCTGGTATGATAACTGGCATCCTATGGGTCCTATTTTGGATAGAGTTGGAAGACGTGTCCAATATGATGCTGCCATCCCTTTAAATGCCAAAGTTTCTGCTGTTATTAATGGAAGTGAATGGAATTGGCCTCTTACAAACACTCTTGAATTAATGGATATTAGAGGCCAATTACATTCCTTGCCTCTCCCCACTACCACTAGTGATGTGATTCAATGGTTACCCTCCCCAAATAATGTGTTTTCTTCTGCCAATACATGGGATTATATTAGAACTCACTATCCCAAAGTCCCTTGGCATGGCCTCACACGGTTCCCGGGTCATATCCCTCGATATAGTTTTATTATGTGGTTGGCTATACTTCATAAATTATCCACACATGATAGAATTTATACTTACACCCCAGGACCTCTTGCTTGTGTTCTTTGTCACAAAGCTTTGGAATCTCATGACCATTTATTCTTTAATTGCTCATTTTCTTCTTTTGTGTGGCAGGGAATTCTTAATAGGTTGGAAATCTCATATTCCGGCCATTCTTGGGATGATCTTGTGACCTGGGCAGCGAACAAGTGGAAAGGGAAAACTCCAAGGCAGGTTGATGAGAACATGGCGGCTAGCACAAGGTGGAATGCGGACCCGAACCACGTGCCAATTGGTCCGGTTACAAGGGCGCGAGCAAAGCGGTTCAAGGACAATCTCAATGGTCTGGTTCAACAAATTTGGGTTGAGACTAATCTGAGTGGCCCAAAGGAGGATACTAGTGATCCACAAGGCTGGGTGTCCATGATTCAAGCTCTAGAATAAATTATAGGCTTGCATGCCAACTTAGGGATTTTTTATATTCATTAGTTTCCTTTTATTTTAGTTTTGGGATGAATTATATTGGACCATAATATTTCGTAGGCTTAAAAGGGCCCAACTTTAAGCCTACGAAATATTATGGTCCAATATAATTCATCCCAAAACTAAAATAAAAGGAAACTAATGAATATAAAAAATCCCTAAGTTGGCATGCAAGCCTATAATTTATTCTAGAGCTTGAATCATGGACACCCAGCCTTGTGGATCACTAGTATCCTCCTTTGGGCCACTCAGATTAGTCTCAACCCAAATTTGTTGAACCAGACCATTGAGATTGTCCTTGAACCGCTTTGCTCGCGCCCTTGTAACCGGACCAATTGGCACGTGGTTCGGGTCCGCATTCCACCTTGTGCTATGATTCGAGCGAATATAGAGGAAGATCGAGAGGCTACAATGGCTAGATTCTTAGTTGGGTTGAATCGGGAAATTGCCAATGCAGTGGAATTGCAACACTATGTTGAGTTGGAGGACATGGTACACATGGCTATTAAAATTGAGAATCAACTCAAGAGGAGGGGCAGCAGCACACGTCCAAGCCAAAATCCAAGCCAAAATTCCAATACATCCGCTTGGAAACCAAATAATTGGAAAAGAGATGAGAAGCAGCCTTTGGTGAAGCCAAAAACTGAGCAAAAACAAGAGGTGGCCAGCCATGGAAATCAAGGTAAATCCGATTCGTCTACTTCTCAGAACCGTGATATTAAGTGTTTTAAGTGCCAAGGTAGGGGACATATAGCTAGCCAATGTCCGAACAAGAGAGTTATGGTGTTACGAGATAATGGTGAGATTGAAACCGAAGATGAAGATGACAACGAATCTGTGCCACCATTGGAGGATGCCGATGATGAAGAGTACGCTGCCCAAGGGGATTTGTTAGTGGCAAGGAGAGCTCTAAATATGCAGGTTAAGGAAGATGATGAGGCACAACGGGAGAACATCTTTCATACGAGATGTCATGTCAAAGATAAGGTGTGTAGTGTGATCATAGATGGGGGGAGTTGTACTAACATTGCTAGCACAACTTTGGTGGAGAAATTAGGGCTGCCAACAATCAAGCATCCACGACCTTATAAATTGCAATGGCTCAATGATAGTGGTGAAGTAAGGGTAACTAAACAGGTGTTAGTTTCTTTTCGTATTGGGAAATATGAAGATGAAGTTTTGAGTGATGTGGTTCCGATGCAAGCTGGACACTTGTTGTTAGGGAGGCCATGGCAATTTGATCGACGTGTTAAGCATGATGGTTTCACAAATAAATACTCGTTCGTGCTTAATCAAAGGACAATCACCTTAGTGCCTTTGACACCGAAGCAAGTTTATGAAGATCAAGTAAGGTTGCAAAGGGAGAGTGAACAAAAGAGAAAGAGTGACAAAAATGAGAGAGAAAAAGAAAAGAAAAATGCAGCCATTGAGGGAAAATTAGAGGGAAACCAAAAAAAGAATTTTTATGCAAAAGCGAGTGAGATCAAACGAGCGTTGTTTTCAAATCAGCCTATGATTGTACTTTTGTACAAAGAGGCATTTTTAAACACTAACCAAATTGACTCATCTTTGGCTAGTTCTGTTGTTTCTCTTTTGCAGGAGTTTGGTGATATCTTTCCCGAGGAGGTTCCACATGGTTTACCCCCTATTCGAGGGATTGAACATCAAATTGATTTCGTGCCCGGTGCTACCATTCCAAACCGACCAGCCTATAGAAGCAATCCTGAGGAGACAAAGGAGCTACAAAAGCAGGTTAGTGAGTTGATGGAAAAGGGGTACGTAAGAGAAAGTATGAGTCCATGCGCCGTTCCGGTGATTTTGGTTCCTAAGAAGGATGGGACGTGGAGAATGTGCGTTGATTGCCGAGCCGTCAACAACATAACGGTAAAGTATCGACACCCTATTCCTCGCTTAGATGATATGTTAGATGAGTTGCATGGTTCTTGTATATTTTCTAAGATTGATTTGAAAAGTAGGTATCATCAAATTAGAATGAAAGAGGGTGATGAATGGAAAACTGCATTTAAAACAAAATATGGTTTGTATGAATGGTTAGTTATGCCTTTTGGATTAACTAATGCTCCTAGTACTTTTATGAGATTGATGAACCATGTTTTGCGTGCTTTCATTGGAAAATTTGTAGTTGTTTATTTTGATGATATCCTGATTTATAGCAAAAACTTGGAAGGGCATTTGAAGCATTTAAAACTTGTATTAGATGTGCTTAGAAATGAAAAGTTGTTTGCTAACCTAAAGAAGTGCACTTTTTGCACCGATAAGCTTGTGTTTCTTGGTTTTGTTGTGTGTGCACAAGGAATACAGGTTGATGAAGAAAAGATTCGTGCTATCCAAGAATGGCCAAGCCCATCTAGTGTAAGTAATGTGCGAAGTTTTCATGGACTTGCTAGTTTTTACAGGAGGTTCGTGAAAGACTTCAGTAATATAGCTGCACCGATAACCGAAGTCATCAAGAAAAATGTTGGGTTCAAATGGGGGGAAGAGCAAGAGAAGGCATTTCAATTACTCAAGGAGAAGTTAACTCATGCACCTTTACTTGCTTTACCTAACTTTACAAAAACTTTTGAAATTGAATGTGATGCTTCAGGTTTAGGTATTGGCGCCGTGCTTATGCAAGAAGGAAGACCGATTGCATACTTTAGTGAGAAGTTAAGTGGGGCTGCCTTAAACTATCCCACGTATGACAAAGAGATGTATGCATTGGTTCGAGCTTTGGAGACATGGCAGCATTACTTGTGGCCTAAAGAGTTCGTGATTCACACCGATCATGAGTCTTTAAAGCACCTTAAAGTCCAACACAAGTTGAACAAGAGGCATGCACGATGGTTGAATTCATTGAGACGTTTCCATACGTCATTCGATATAAACAAGGTAAGGAGAACATCGTTGCCGATGCACTTTCTCGAAGGTACATTCTAATCTCTACTCTTGATGCTAAGATTCTTGGTTTTGAGCATATTAAGGAATTGTATCCTTTAGATCTCGATTTTAGTGAAGAATTTGAATCTTGTGAAAAAACAGCCCATAATAAATTCTATAGGCATGAGGGGTTTTTATTTCGAGAAAATAAATTGTGCATTCCAACTTGTTCAGTGAGAGAGTTGCTTGTGCGAGAGTCACATGGGGGAGGGTTAATGGGACATTTTGGGGTAGTAAAAACATTAGCCGTTTTACAAGAACACTTCTATTGGCCACGCATGAAACAAGATGTTGAGAGAATTTGTGGTAGATGTGTCACATGTAGGCGAGAGAAATCTAGAGTACAACCCCATGGCTTATACACACCTCTTCCAATTCCTAGTGAACCATGGATTGATATTTCAATGGATTTTGTGTTAGGTTTACCTAGGACTAAACACGGTCGAGACTCAATTATTGTGGTTGTGGATAGATTTTCCAAGATGGCACATTTTATTCCATGTCACAAAACTGATGATGCTTCACATGTTGCTGATTTGTTCTTTAAGGAGATTGTGAGATTACATGGTATGCCTAGAACCATTGTTTCAGATAGAGATGTTAAGTTCTTGAGTTACTTTTGGAAGACCTTGTGGTGTAAGTTGGGGACTAAGTTATTATTTTCTACTACTTGTCATCCACAAACTGATGGTCAAACCGAAGTAGTAAATAGGACTTTATCTACTTTGTTAAGGGCTATTATTAAAAAGAACATCAAAACATGGGAAGAATGTTTACCACATGTTGAGTTTGCTTATAATCGTACTATCCATTCTGCTACTAAATTTTCACCCTTTGAAATTGTGTATGGTTTTAATCCTTTAACTCCTTTGGATTTATCTCCTTTACCTGTTACTGAGCATGTTAATTTAGATGGCAAAAAGAAAGCAGATTTTGTTAAGCAGATTCATGAGAAAGCAAGGCTCAATATTGAGCGAAGAACGGAGCAATATGCAACGCAAGCTAACAAAGGGCGACGCAATATCATCTTTGAACCTGGAGATTGGGTTTGGGTACACATGCGAAAAGAAAGATTTCCAGCACAAAGGCGTTCTAAATTGCTTCCCCGAGGCGATCGTCCTTTTCAAGTTCTTGAGCGCATCAATGACAATGCCTACAAGCTAGAGTTGCCTGGTGAGTATAATGTTAGTACTACTTTTAATGTTGCTGATTTATCTCCTTTTGATGTAGGTGATGATTTGAGGACAAATCCTTTTCAAGAGGAGGGGAATGATGAGAACATGGCGGCTAGCACAAGGTGGAATGCGGACCCGAACCACGTGCCAATTGGTCCGGTTACAAGGGCGCGAGCAAAGCGGTTCAAGGACAATCTCAATGGTCTGGTTCAACAAATTTGGGTTGAGACTAATCTGAGTGGCCCAAAGGAGGATACTAGTGATCCACAAGGCTGGGTGTCCATGATTCAAGCTCTAGAATAAATTATAGGCTTGCATGCCAACTTAGGGATTTTTTATATTCATTAGTTTCCTTTTATTTTAGTTTTGGGATGAATTACATTGGACCATAATATTTCGTAGGCTTAAAAGGGCCCAACTTTAAGCCTCAGCTATTTAAACAGTTTTAGGGTTTGTAATATTCAGTTTTGATCATTAATAATATTGTGAGAGTTTTCTCTTTGGTTCTTTGAAGAACTATTCGAACTTATCAGATTTACTCTGTGGCGTTCATACCTGGACTTATCAATCGAGTTTTCCATCCTTGATTGTGGCGTCTTCATCCTTTATACCAAGGTTCGCATCTGTTATAGGTGTTGGGTCGCGGTTTCCATTGAATCTGACAGTAGAACGGTCCGAGACATTAATCGTGTTACGGGTTTCGTCACATTATTGGCGGGGTTCGTATCACAGGTTATTCCTAAAATGTGCATGGGTTTGGTTGTGTATAGCATCTGGAAAGAAAGGAATGCTCGTAGTTTCAAACTTGTAGTGAAGCCTAAGGAAAGAGTGTTACAAGACATCTTTCTCCAGATTTCCTTACAGATTCAAGCAACATGGAAGAACGATCCCCACCTTCCTCAGTACATTGATAGATGGGCCATTACTACATAATTGGGGCGATTTGCTGTGGTCCTCATGTTTGACATACTTGACCTTGCCTTAATGTAAATCTTGAGTTTTGTTTGTTCTGTGAGTTTTGTAAGTTCGCTTTGTGCATTTGATTGTTAGGATGGGTTTTCTCTGGGGTTTTGGCTTTTGATGTTTTCCTATCCTATGTTGCATTATCTGGATGCTTTTTCTTTTTTGTGCTGATTGTATATCCTGGGGAATGCCCCTTGTACTTTTGTACAGTGCCGTTTGGCTTTCTTTTCGTTAAATTAACCTTTTTCCGAAAAAACATCGAGAGGAGGACAGAGCAATATGAAAAACAGGCAAATAAAGGGCGCCGACAACTGATTTTTGAACCTGGAGATTGGGTTTGGTTACACCTAAGGAAAGAAAGATTCCCAGCGCAAAGGCGTTCTAAGCTACTTCCGAGGGGCGATGGCCCTTTTCAAGTTCTGGAGCGTATCAATGACAATGCATACAAGTTGGATTTGCCAGGTGAGTACAATGTTAGTGCTACATCCAATGTCACTGATTTAAGTCCTTTTGATGTAGGTGATGATTTGAGGACAAATCCTTTCCAAGAGGGAGGGAATGATGGGAATCAAGGAGCACCAAAGGATCCATTACAAGTCCCAGTTGGACCAATTACAAGGGCAAGGGCTAAACGGTTCAAAGAAGCAGTTAATGGACTGATCCACGAAGTTTGGGCTAACTCCAAAGTAGTGAAGGCCAAGATGGGACCACATAATGATAAGGGGTTGACTAATGTTATCCAGGCCATAGAAGGAGCTGATTAGGTGTAATGGACGTTTTTGGCATTTGGAAGATGATTTGAAGATGCTACTTGCCAACTGCCAACTACCTGTCGTTATTTTTAGCTTCCAACTACTTGCTTTATTGTAACTGCTTGTTATTATTGTAGTTGTCTTTGTAATTCAGTTATAAAAGGGGATGTATCCATCATAAACAAATCAGTTCTGAATGAAATCATTTTGAGTGAGAGTAAACCTCTTTGGTTCTTTTAGAACTCTTTGAACTTATCAGATTTCCATCTGTGGCGTTCTAACTCCGACTTATCAAGCAGTCTTCCACAACTGTTTGTGGCGTCATCACATACCTTCCATTCCTATCTTAGAGAAACGATCTGGGAATAAATTTCATACGGGTTCCTTCACTTCGTGAGCAGAGTTCGTATCAGTACGACTTCAAATTGCACAAAAAAATGAAAAGTTTGCTTCCCAGGCCAATAAAGGGAGAAGGCGACACACCTTTGAACCCGGAGACTGGGTGTGGGTTCATATGCGCAAAGAAAAGTTTCCAGCTCATAGACGGACTAAATTGCATCCTCGAGAGGATGGACCTTTCCAAATCCTTGAGAAAATTAATGATAATGCCTATAAAGTGGATCTTCCAGGTGAGTATAATGTTTCTGCTAGTTTCAATGTTTCTGATCTTTCTCCTTTTGATGTAGGTGACGATTCGAGGTCGAATCCTTTTGAGGAGAGGGGGAATGAAGGGAACCATAGTGGACCAAAGCTTAAAGATGATCATTTGCAAGTTCTAGATGGGCCAATCACAAGGTCAAGAGCTAAGAAGATCAACAAAGCAATGCAAGGACTGGTGCAATCCACTTGGGCAAAGCTCATAAACTTATTATGCAAGGCCCCAACATTTAACATGGGCTTGAAGGAAGAAGAATCAGTTCTAGTTCATGTGATATAAGCTACAGAAGGGGTGGAATAGCTTATTGGGTTTTTATAGACTTTAATTTTTTATGTTTCTATGGTTTTGGCATGTGGGCCTATTTTATTTTTTTTAAGTAGACATTTATTTAGCTTTAAAAATGCAGTTTAAGTTGTTTTGGGCTTGAGTATTTAGCCCATGTCTTTCATTTTCGTTGAAGGCCTTTTTGGCCCAAGGGTTTCTTAGAAGGGATTAAAAGAAAGAACTTTGTAGCAGCTTTGAGATATACAACGTGAATGAAATTTATTTTCTGGAGAGCTATTCAGTTTTCTCTGCTTGTTCTTGATTGGACAATCCGAACTTATCGAAGGCATTCCCTTTGTGGCATTCAAACCAAATCTGGGTTCTTGAAACAGGATTTCAACGGGTCTAGATCATCCCTATGACTTGATTGTTGGCTTTCTTGGGTGAATTACAATCTGATTGTGGGTTCAAGGAATATCAATTCCACGGGTTCACATCAGTTTGTGGGTGACAAGTAGTAGAAAATAATAACTTAGTCCCTAACTTACACCACAAGGTCTTCCAAAAGTAACTCAAGAACTTAGCATCTCTATCTGAAATAATTATTCTAGGCATACCATGTAATCTTATAATCTCCCTAAACAACAAATCAGCTACATGTGATGCATCATCCGTTTTGTGACATGGAATAAAATGTGCCATTTTAGAAAAGCGATCTAACACCACAAAAATCGAATCCCTACCCCGTTTGGTCCTAGGCAAACCTAACACAAAGTCCATTGAGATATCAATCCAAGGCTCACTAGGAATAGGCAGTGGTGTGTATAATCCATGGGGTTGCACTCGAGATTTTGCTTGCCTACAAATTACACATCTTCCACAAATTCTCTCAACATCTCTTTTCATGTGTGGCCAAAAGAAATGCTCGTGTAGGATGGCTAGTGTCTTAGCAACTCCAAAGTGTCCCATTAAACCCCCACCATGCGATTCCCTCACTAACAAATCGCGTAATGAACAATTAGGAACACACAACTTATTCTCTCTCTCTCTCTCTCTCTCCTTATTTCCGAAAAAAAAAACTTATTCTCTTGAAATAAGAAATCTTCATGCCTAAAGAATTTACCTATTGCTTTTTTCTCACAATTCCTATACTCTTCACAAAAAATCTTGGTCTAATGGATATAATTCTTTAATGTGTTCAAAACCAAGCAATTTTGCATCAAGAGTAGAAATCAATGCATACCTGCGAGAGAGAGCATCTGGAACGATGTTTTCCTTACCTTGCTTGTAACAGATGACATATGGAAATGTCTCAATGAATTCCACCCATCGCGCATGCCTCCTATTCAACTTGTGTTGGCCCTTCAAATGTTTCAAAGATTCATGATCTGTGTGAATCACAAACTCCTTAGGCCAAAAGATAGTGTTGCCACGTCTCCAATGCTCGGACTAACGCATACATTTCCTTGTCATAGGTAGGGTAGTTTAAGGCAGCCCCACTCAATTTCTCACTAAAGAATGCAATTGGTCATCCTCCTTGCATGATAACTGCGCCTATGCCAATACCTGAAGCATCACATTCAATTTCAAATGTTTTAGTAAAATCTGGTAGAACAAGTAACGGAGCATGAGTTAATTTTTCTTTAAGTAATTGAAACGCCTTATCTTGTTCTTCCTCCCATTTGAATCCAACGTTCTTCTTGATGACTTCGGTAAGTGGGGCGGCTATGCTACTAAAGTCTTTCACGAACCTCCGGTAAAAACTAGCAAGCCCATGAAAACTTCAAACTTGGCCTACACTCGTGGGCGTTGGCCACTCGCGAATCGCACGAACCTTTTCCTCATCAACCTGTACTCCTTGGGCACTAATAACAAAGCCAAGAAACACAAGCTTATCTGTGCAAAAACTGCACTTCTTAAAGTTAGCAAATAACTTTTCCTTTCTCAAGACTTCCAAAACTGATTTCAAGTGTAGAACATGGTCATCAAAGTTTTTGCTATAAATGAGTATATCATCAAAATAGACAACAACAAATTTGCCTATAAAAGTACGCAAGACATTGTTCATTAATCGCATAAATGTACTTGGTGCATTAGTTAATCCAAATGGCATCACTAACCACTCATATAAACCATGTTTTGTTTTAAAAGCAGTTTTCCATTCATCTCCTTCTTTCATTCTTATTTGATGATAACCACTTTTTAGATCAATCTTAGAAAATACACAAGCACCATGCAGTTCATCTAACATATCATCCAAGCGAGGGATACGGTGTCGATACTTTACCGTGATGTTGTTGATGGCTCGACAATCAACGCACATCCTCCACGTCCCATCCTTCTTAGGAACTAAAATCACCGGAACGGCACACGGGCTCATGCTTTCTCTCACATACCCCTTTTCCATCAATTCACTTACTGCCCAATATCAAATTTGCCAAAAACTTAAAATTCTTAAAACTGAGCTCAAAAAGTTTGGGAAGCTTACTATTGGTCAAGAGAGAATTAATGCTGATAAGGCTAGAATTGATTTAAAAGCTGTCCAAACTGCCTTAAATCATGATCCTACCACCCCATCTATGATTGAGGAGTACAAAAAATGCTTGAAAACCTTCCAGGAGACTACTTGGATTGAGGAAGAAATCCTAAAACAGAAATCTAGGTTACAATGGCTTGAGGCAGGTGATAAAAACTCCAAATATTTCCACATGTCCATCAAAGCTAGAAGGAACATGAAAAGAATCCTGTCCCTTGAAAAACCTGATGGTAGCTTCACAAACAATTGTGAAGAGGCCAAAGAGGAAACTATTAGGTACTTTCAAAAATTACTTGGTACTCCCTCTAACCAGACTTACCCTGGAAAAGAAGCTCTTAGGAGATTTGTTCATAAAAGAGTCCCATTGAATATTCTGACTGAGTTGGACAGGCTCCCTTCTGATATTGAGATTAAAAATACCTTTTTTAGCATGCATAGTAATAAGGCCCCTGGCCCAGATGGTTTTAACTCTTTTTTCTTTAAAGATTCCTGGGCTACCACTGGCCCCACCATCCTTGCAGCTAATAAAGAATTCTTTCAAAATGGAGAGTTACTTAAGGAGTCAAATACCACCCTCATTGCTCTAATTCCCAAAGTGCCCAATCCTTCTAAGATGAGTGATTTTAGGCCCATTTCCTGTTGCAATACTATTTATAAATGTATATCCAAAATTATTGCTAGCAGGCTCAAGTTGATTCTCCCTGACATGGTGGATCAAGCTCAATCTGCTTTTATCCTTGGAAGGAAAATTAGTGATAATGTCTTATTAGCCCAAGACCTTCTAAGGGATTACCACAAACCCATGGGTAAACCTAGAGTTGCCGCTAAGGTGGACATCTTGAAAGCCTATGATAGTGTTAGCTGGGATTTCCTCCTTGACCTCTTGGATGTTCTTGGTTTCCCCCCCCAATTTAAAGAAATGGATTAGAGCTTGTGTTACCACTCCTAAGTACTCTATTAACTTTAATGGAGAGTCCATTGGTTTTTTTGAAGGAGCTAGGGGTATCAGGCAAGGAGACCCTATCTCTCCTTATTTATTTGTCCTTGTTCTGGATACCCTTAGCCAATTGCTCCATCATAATATCCACAATATGCCTTTCAAATACCATTGGAAATGTGACAAGTTACATATCTCTCACCTTTGCTTTGCAGATGATCTGCTCATCCTCCTTAATGGTGATGTTGAAAGTGCCACTCTTATTAGGCAAACTCTTGACCAGTTCTTTCTCTTCACTGGCCTCCAAGCTAATAATGTCAAAAGTTGTCTTTTTTTCTCTAATGTGGAAGAAGACCAAGTTGATAACATATTAACCACTCTCAGTTTTGCTAAGGGCACTCTTCCCATTAGATACCTTGGGGTGCCTTTAATCACTTCTAAACTTAAAAAACAAGATTGTGAGGATTTGGTTAATAAAATTTGTTTCCGGGTCAACTCTTGGAAATCTAAATTTTTGTCTTATGCTGGTAGAGCTCAACTGATTAATTCTGTTTTGACAGGTATTCAAATCTACTGGTCTGGTATGTTTGTTCTTCCCAAAGGTGTTCTCAAACAAGTGGCCCAAGCTATGTCCAGATTCATGTGGGCTGGGAATACTGATAATCACCTTGGTGCCAAAATTGCTTGGGACAAAGTGTGTAGGCCCAAAGAGGAAGGAGGGCTGGGGTTCAAAAATATTTATTTAACTAACACTGTTTTAAACCTCAAACATATAGGAAGCCTTTTAGACCCGTCTAACCAGTCTCTATGGAGAAGTTGGGTCCATTTGTACATGCTTAAAAATAAAAGTTTTTGGCAGGTTAAAGCCCCTTCCCAATGTTCTTGGTATTGGAGAAAATTATTAAAACTTAGACAAGTTGCTAAGCCTTTACTTATTCACAGAATTGGTAATGGTGAACACACTTCTCTATGGTTTGATAATTGGCTTCCTATGGGATCTTTGTTGGATACTTATACTCCCAGAATTGTCTATGATGCTGCTATTGACCTTAATGCCAAGGTTAGCACTATCATTAGAGGTGGGGAGTGGGCCTGGCCTAGTACTCACACTATTGAGCTTGATGATGTTAGGACCATTTTGTCTACTTTCTACCTGCCTACTGATCTTACGGACAGAGTGTGTTGGAAGATTACTAATAATGGGACCTTCAATTCCTCTCAAATTTGGGAGCACTTGAGAGATCACTCCCCTACTGTTCCTTGGCATAAAGTTGTGTGGTACCAAGGGGGTATTCCTAGACATAATGTCATTCTTTGGATAGCTGCCCATGTTAGGCTCTCTACCCATGACAGGATCTATCACTTTACCCCTGGTCCTCTTGCTTGTGTTTTTTGTCACTCTCATGAGGAAACCCATGATCATTTATTTTTTTCTTGTCCTTACTCCTTGTTTGTTTGGCAGGAACTTATGATCAGATGTGGCTTGAATTGGAATGGAAACAGCTGGAGTGGGACCTTACTTTGGATGGCTCAGAACCTGAATGGGAAGAAAATTTATTTTATTATCCCTAAGATCTGTCTGGGAGTTGCTGTTTATGAGCTATGGAAAGAAAGGAACAACAGAACTTTTAAACGAAAATTCTGCCCTATGGAGACTATCCTCAAGATCATCATCTCCCAGATTAATAATCTTCTTAGGGTAAAATGGAGTTACCATACTAATTTTGATACTATAATTAGCAAGTGGCTTTAGTGCCATTGGTTGGTTTGGCCTGTTTGCTTTAGTTCCTTTTCTTTTGGCAAGCCATGTGTTCTGATTTTGGGTAGCTCCCTTTGCTACATGTTTTGATTTGTTTCCTGCTCTTTTTGTAAAAGTGTTTGTTTTGCTAGGACGCTAGGATGCCCTTTAGCTGTTTCATGAAGGGCATGCCCATGTTTTTGTATGTTGTTTGCTAGGTGGCTTCATGTTTTCATGTTTTGAGCCTATTGTTTTATCCTGGGGTATGCCCCTTGTACATTTGTACAGCCCTTTTTTGGAATATATTTACCATTTTTCCGAAAAAAAAAAAGCCTTTGCAACTCCTTTGTCTCCTCAGGATTAGCACGATAGGCAGGTCGATTTGGAATGGAAGCGCCACGTACGAAGTCAATTTGGTGTTCGATCCCTCGAGTAGGTGGCAAACCGTGTGGAATCTCTTCGGGCATGACGTCACCGAATTCCTACAAAAGAGAAATAATAGAACTAGGCAAAATGGGCTCAATCTCGTTAGTGTTCAAAACTACCTCCTGGTACAATAGTACAATCATTGGCTGATTTAGAAACATCGCTCTTTTGATTTCACTCGCTTTTGCATAGAAATTTGTTTTTCTCTCTATTTTTATCTCTCTAGCCGAATCTTCTCGCTTTTTTTCTCTCTCAATTTTCTCGGCCTCTCTTTTTTCTTCACTTGAATTTTCACTCACTTTCTTTTTCTCTTTCACTTGAATTTTCACTCACTATATCTCCCTCTGGGAGCTATAGATTTGCACACATTTAGGACCATTTTAGAGACTCTACTCCTGTGGTCCCTTGGCACAAAATTGTTTGGTTCTCAGGGTGCACCCCGAGACAAAACTTCGTTCTTTGGATAGCCGTTCAGAATAGACTTGCTACTCATGATAGAATCTATGCCTATACCTCAGGGCCTCTTGCTTGTGTGTTTTGTAATTGCCAGATGGAGACGCATAACCATTTGTTTTTTTAGTGTGCTTATGTTTCTTTTATTTGGCAGGGTTTGATGCAAAGATGTGAGCTAAGATGGAATAGGACAGACTGGGATGCTACTGTTCTTTGGATGGCTCAATATTGGAAGGGGAAGAGGATTCAACATGCTATCCCTATTGTTTGCCTTGGTATAGCAGTATATGGAATATGGAAGGAAAGGAACTCAAGGACATTTAAAGGGATTTCCACTCCAAAAGATCAGTTGCTGCAAAGTTTGATATCCCAAGTCAACATGCAAATTAGAGCCCAATGGAAACAACATGCCCAACTTGAATTATTTGCTAGATATTGGACCTGAAAGGAACTGTTTGTTTGGTGGTTTTGTGGTTGATGTTTCTTTTCTTGCCAGTTTGGTAGTTTCTTAGTTAACTTGCTTTTGTTTTGAGCTCAGTTAGCATTTCTTTTGCTGTTCCTGTTTGGAATCCTTTGTTTGCTTGCCTGCTTCATCCTTAGGATGACAGGGTATCTTTGGTTTCTCCTTTGATATTGCGTCATCCCATCTGCTTGTGTTGACTGGTGGTAGGTTACCAATTTTTTTTGCGCTCATTGTATATCCTGGGGTATGCCCCTTGTACTTTTGTACTCCCCCCTTTTTTTTCGTTTATTTTACCAATTTTCCGAAAAAAAAAAAAAAAAAAAAAAAAAAAAAAAACCTCACTTGATCCTCATAAACTTGTTGCGGGATTAAAGGTACAAGAGTGATCGAACGTTGATTAAGTACAAATGAATATTTGTTCGTAAAGCCATCATGCTTCACACGCCTATCAAACTGCCATGGGCGCCCTAACAATAAGTGTCCAGCATGCATCGGTACTACATCACACATCACTTCATCTTCGTACTTACCAATTCGAAATGCCACTAACACCTGTTTGTTCACCCTCAACTCACCACTATCACTTAACCATTGCAACTTGTACGGCCTAGGGTGTTTCAATGTGGGCAGCCCTTACTTCTCCACCATTATTGTGCCTGCAACATTAGTACAACTACCACCATCAATAATCACACTACATACGTTGTCCTTAACATAGCACCTAGTATGGAAGATGTTTTCTCACTGCACTTCCTCAACTTCTCTTGCTTGCACACTCAATGCTCTCCTTGCCACCAATGTCAATGCATCTGGGGCAACGTACTCCTCCTCGGGAATGTCCTCCAGTGGTGGCATATCACCGGTGTCAGAAACGTCATCCTCTGTTTCAATCTCACCATTGTCTCGCATCACCATAACCCGCTTTTTTGGACATTGACTTGCTATGTGCCCCCTGCCTTGGCATTTAAAACACTTAATGTCAAGATTTCTAGAAGTAGAAGAATCGGATTTACCTTGAGTTCCATGGCTGGTCAATTCTTGTTTTTGCTCAGTTTTTGGCTTCACCAAAGGCTGCTTCTCATCTCTTTTCCAAGTATTTGGTTTCCAAGCGGATGTATTGGAATTTTGGCTTGGATTTTGGCTTGGACGTGTGATGCTGCCCCTCCTCTTCAGTTGATTATCAATTTTAATAGCCATGTGTACCATATCCTCCAATTCAACATAGTGTTGCAATTCCACTACATTGGCAATTTCCCGATTCAACCCAACTAAGAATCTAGCCATAGTAGCCTCTCGATCTTCCTCTACATTCGCTCGAATCATCGCAACTTCCATCTCCTTATAATATTCTTCTACACTTCTATTACCTTGCCTCAAACTTTGCAACCTGTTATACAACTCCCGATAGTAGTAGCTTAGAATGAATCGCTTCCTCATCACAGTTTTCATATCCTCCCATGTCTCTATTGGATGCTCCCTATTTCTCCTCCTATTCAACACTAATTGATCCACCAAATAATAGCATAATCGGAAAATTCAATGGTAGCAAGTTTTACTTTCTTAATCTCGGAGTAATTGTGGCAATCGAATACCAATTCCACCTTCTTCTCCCATTCAAGATATGCTTCCGGATCAGTCTTTCCTTGAAACGAAGGAATCTTCATCTTAATACTACCCAAATTATTATCTTCCCGGTTCCTAGCTTCTCTAAACCTAACTTCTCTACCCCGACCACCATATCTCCTCTAATTATCTATTGACTCCCGATCATTTTATCCATCAAAGTCTTCCCCAAAATACTCCTCATCTTCAACTCTTCTTTGTACATTACGAACATTTTGTGGTTTCCTATGCGGTGTACCCTCTTCAACTCTATCCAATCTCTCATGTATCGGTTCCAATTCTACCCTCATCATCCGCCTCATCTCCCCCACTAAAGCTTGCATTTGTAGAGTCGTAACAACCAGCTGCTGAGCCTCTTCATTTGTGACTCTTCCCTGATCTTGAGCCATAATTCCTGCAAGAACGGATTAGAAGTAGAATAGATCCTCACTACACTCCCTCACGTGTTTCACTCAAGAATATAATTCACTCGTGTTTACACTCAAAAATCAAGTCGGCTTTTACCCTCTTATGTGCACACCACTCCTGCCTTTTTCCACTCGTAGTAATTTTCGCTTAGTTCTTATGAAACTAATCAAACAATGACCAGAATTTCTCAGTAACAATCCACACCCAAACTAGACCAATCAAATTTGGAAGTTGAAAGCACGACTAAAAACGAACGCGGATGGCTAGGTTTCCAAAAGCACAAAAAAAAAAGGAATTTTCGAAAAAAAAATTTCACACTATGGAGTATGGAGTAAGGTCAGATTTGGACTCCTTAGACCCCCAATATTGTAAAACAAAAATAAAGTTTTAAGCCGAGTTTTTGTACTATTTTTTATCGCGGTGTACCAGAATTTCACACTATTTTTTTTTTTTATCGCGGCTTATCGATCTCTTCTCTTCTCTTTCTTTTCTTTTCTTTTCTTTTAATAAGATCACGTTCGAATCACACAGATTGTGAAACAAGACTGATATTACCAATTTACCAAACACAAAATAAACAAGACTAAGAATCACTGATCTAGATGACTGTGACACGAAAGGTACTGAAATAGAACAATACGAATTAGTTTCAGAAACCCTAGTGAAACAAGAATGCACGAATCACAGATCTGAAATTCCCAAATCAGAATCCGAACACTTTTCTTTTTTTTTATACGGTTCAGAAACGAGAACGAATACGAACAAGAAAGAAAAAAAAAACAGAAACAAAAAGACGAACAAAAATAGAACCAGAAGAAATGAATAAGAACAGACACGAAAAAGATAGGATAAACCTGAGACTAGAACTGTGCTCTGATACCAACTGATACGAACCACGCCAACAATATGACGAAACCCGTAACACGATTAATGCCTCGGACCGTTCTACTGTCAGATTTGAATAGAAACCGCGACCCAACACCTATAACAGATGCGAACCTTGGTATAAAGGATGTAGACGCCACAATCAAGGATGGAAAACTCGATTGATAAGTCCAGGTATGAACGCCACAGAGTAAATCTGATAAGTTCGAATAGTTCTTCAAAGAACCAAAGAGAAAACTCTCACAATATTATTAACGATCAAAACTGCCTATTACAAACCCTAAAACTGTTTAAATAGCTGAGGCTTAAAGTTGTGCTCTATAAGCCTACGAAATATTATGCCCCAAAATAAATTCGCCCAAAATTAAAATAAAACAAAACTAAAGGAATAAGGAAAGTTCCATGTTTGGCATGCAAGCCTACAATTCAGCAATTTAAGCAATTAAGAAAAAATGACAATCAAATTCTAATTTTAGGAAAACTAAAATTTGACTTCAATCTTGAACTGCTGAATTATTCTTCTAGAACTTGAATTAGATTGAGACATCTTTGTGGACCAAGCTCCATAGGCCTCCACGAATTTTCCTGAGACCAAACTTCTTGAATTAGCCCATTGAGTAACTCTTTGAACTTCTTTGCCCGAGCCCTCGTAACTGGTCCAACTGGAATTTGAACTGGTTCCCTTGAAGACGTGCCTTGATTTGCATCAACCAAGCTCCATAGGCCTCCACGAATTTTCCTGAGACCAAACTTCTTGAATTAGCCCATTGAGTGCCTCTTTGAACTTCTTTGCCCGAGCCCTCGTAACTGGTCCAATTGGAATTTAAATTGGTTCCCTTGAAGACGTGCCATGATTTCCATCACAATCACATGCTAAAGATGTGCGATTTCTTACCCCTCTCATTTCTGTCCTACTATATAAAAATCGAAAAGTCAAAGCCTTAATGATTTTTAACAACTTAGTTTGAATATGAATGTGTAATTTGAGTTATCCACGGTATTTCGCTCTTCTAGTAAGTAGTATTCCTTTCTTGAGACTATGTACTCTAAATGTTCGTCCTTTATTGAGTTAGGTGTGAAAGCATTAGTAACCAAACTGTCAATTTTTATCAAAGTTTTCACACCATGTGCAATCCTTATTAAACCCGTTTTTGTGAGATGTTCATTCCTGAGTGTAAACCCATGTGAGAATTGAGTTGAAACTACAAGTTCTGAGAGTATGATAGTCTAGACAACTCTAAATAAGGTTCTATGCATAGCTGTTAACTTCACACACACACGGATACATGGATGTGATGCATATGTTATTTTTATCTTTGTGACATGAGGAGCATGTATTTCTTTCATGGTTTGAATGAGGATGATATGTTTTGTAGAGTTAAGTTTACAGTTGTATGGGAGGGAGTGTTTACGAGTTATTCTATATTTTTTTAAACTCAAAAAAAAAAAAAAAAGAATTTTGTGGGTACATTTACTGCAAACCCTCACGAGACAACACTCGTCCACTAGGGGGACCTAGGGATTTAACAGCTTGTTGCATTCGCTAAATGCAATCGCGATTCCTGCGAAAGTGAGTTAGGTAGTTTCTCTTTTTATTTAGCTTAGCTTGCCTTAGTTTAATTTAATTTATTTTATGTTAGTCATTGTAGTAGCAGTTAGTTTGTTTTTATTTTCGCTCTATTGCTAGGGACTAGCAATTCGCTAGTTGGGGGTTGTGACAAGCAGGGGTATTTGTAAAATACAATCGCGCTAAAAGAAGAAAATACGCTGATTTAGTATACAATTCCCTTGTATATCTGTAATTTGAATTACAATGCCAGTTTTTACACAATATGATTAATCTATGATAAGTTGTATTGTTTTAGTAGTTATTTGTGCAGATTACTGTTGCTGAGTGAAGAATTGAATAAGCATGATAAAAGGAAGTGTTTGGTTTTAATGAAGACAATTCAAACATGAAAAGGAAGTCTCGAGCGATCGAAGAGGTTTCAAGCGATCGAGATTTCAATCGATCGAGATAAGCTCAAGCGCTCGAAGATCTCAGAAGTTCAATCGATCGAGAGATGTTCAATCGATCGAACATGGCTTTTATCAGAATTTACGTGCACGCAGTAGGGAGAGAGTTTTTAACCCTAGCCTTAGGTTTGAGTATATATACTCGTTTTGTATACGTCCAGAGGGACGCCCACTTTAGTTTTTATCAGTTTATAGAGAGTAGAGAGCTTTGTCTTGTGTTTTTGTAGGTTTTATCATGGATTTTTATTGTTTGGCTTAGATTCTCTTAATTATAATTGAAGTTCGTCATCCCAGGTTACTTCTTATCATTTTATTTACATTCTACTTGCCGTTTATTGTAGTTTAATCTATTAATCTTGTAGCTTTGCATGATTAGGTAATGTTAAACCATTAGTTTTCATAGTTTTGATGATAAAATCTCAACCAAACATAACCTTAATGGACTTTCACATTAAAAACGAATCTAAGACACTCCAGACCATATCTGAGTAGTCCTCGGGTTGGGAGATCGCGATGAAACAGTGATCTCCAGCCTCTTCCATGCAGTAGAATAAATCTTGTATTCGATCGATCGAAGATGGTTCGATCGTTCGAACCAGAAGACAGTCAAGGTATCGAAGACTTTTCGATCGATTGAAAGATGAAGATGTTCGATCGATCGAAAGCGCGTCGATCGATCGAACTCTCTGATTCTTGAGTAGTCTTCTTGCAGTATTCCAAGACTTTCTGCTTTTGAGATTTGTTATCAAACTGTCCCAGAATGCTCAGTTTGTCAAAACAGTTTCATTACTTTAAGCCTAAAGACATTTTCTTCAATATCTTTTGCAAACCACCTTCAATGCTAACACCATTGTAGGTACGAGTCTTAACTATTATTTTAAACCACCTTCATGTGTTTTGGACATAAATGTGATGATGTAGTCCTGGCTATGAACGGACTATTGATTCTTTATCTTTAGAAAACACGGAATATTGTAGACAGACACACTCCCTAGAGCTTAAATGTAAACTGCATGGTAGATGGCTAGGATGTTGTGGATTCGCGTGATCCCAACATTCCCTTTTATTAAGAAAAACATGTTTTAAAATCTAACCAAACTCCTTAGGTGGGGAGGTTCCTCTGACAAGAGACAATGTACAGAGGGTTAGGGGCTTCACAGTGATGGGGAAGAGAGATAGACTTAAAAGATCTCCAGCTCACTCAAAAATTTCACTCTCATTGGAGGAACTAAAGGAAGTGGTTGCTGCTACAGCTAATGCAGCATCATGTGTGTCTTGTGCTATTGATGAGCTTTCGGATGAGGACCCCATCGGCTATGAAGGTATTGCAAATGAAAGCAAGCTTCGACGTTCCCTCAGATTGAAAGGTCCCCCAAAGGATTCGTTTGCTGAAGATTTTGTGGAGGATCTGTGGCAGCAGCGAAGAGCTAAGCCGGCTTCTTTTAGCTGTGGTGATCAGACCCAAACTCTGAATGTGTCCTCTTCGAGACTTTGTGGAGATCTAACTACTACTCAAATAATATCCTCTAATGTTGAAGCTGGATGCATTGGTTTTGACAAGCTGAAAGTGGACTCAACATCTGCTAAGACAACTGAACTGCAGCTTAAGATTGATTGTATTAATGGTCAGCTTGTTGGAGGTTCTTGTGATGATAGTAAAGGTTTTCAATCTGCTGAGGTTCAATCTAATGTGCTCCCCAAAAGGCCGAGTAGATTTGAAAATTTTCTTTTAGACGTTTTACAAAGTGATAATGGGGTTAGCTGTAACTCAGTTTCCAACCCTAATGTCCAAGGTGTGCCCATCCAAGTTGGATCTTTACTTGATCCTAACGTTTGTCCGCAAGCTCCAGTGATATCCCCTGCAAATGTGTGTGATGGTAGCATTCTGGGTGCTCTCTCTAATGCCAATGGAGGTTCCCTGGTCAGAGTTGAAATGGGTGGTATTCCCTTCAGTGATCCCCACGCGCCTCCTTGTAAGACTGAGTCTCTCATTGACCTACCTTCTACGGTTTCGGACAGTTTGTCAGTGCCTAAAGCTGAGTCTAGTACTCCTATTCTGCCTGGCTGTAACCGTTTGGCTGCCCAAGACCCTTTTTTTATAATAGGTGTAATGTTGGAGATGTCCTCTTTAACCAACCTTGCACGCAAGCTATTGGAGAGATTGAGGGTGTAAGTGGAAATCACATGTGTTCTGGTGGTCCTACAAAGGCAAGTGCTGACATCTCTTTTTCTAGTAATGGTCATTTCATTGAGCAAAGAGTAGGCCCAACCAACACATGTGCAGCGCAAGATCTTGCTTTCAGAGATATATCACATGAGTTGAACCTTGAAGCGGGCCCCAAATCTAATGTCCAAACTTTATCTGCCAATCCCGTAAAAGGTGATATTGATTCCTTAGGTCACATTTCGGCTATGGGCCCTATTGCGGAAGCCCATTCTGTTGGGTCAACACAAACTGGTGCTAACCTTATTGATAAATTGAGGCCCACGCATGCCATACCTCTTTTTGGCCCATCTTTCCCATGCACTGAACCAGTGAATAAACCTAAGTGGGCCGACATCCTTAAGCTCATCTCTCATGACTTTTCTTTGACCCATGTTGATGTCAGTTTGTGTAGGCAAAAATGGCAACTGCAAGTTCCTGTTGCTATTTTAGACCCAGGTTGCCATGAATGGAACAATACGCTTGTTGGGTTCTTTTTAGACCGACGATTGCCTTATTCCCTTGTTCATAAAGCAACTACCAAGCTTTGGGAGAATGTAGGCCTCATTGACATTATTGCAACTGACTAAGGTACTTTTTTCTTTAAGTTCAGCTCTAGTTTTGCCTTGGATGCGGTATTGGAGGGAGGTCCATGGAATGTTGTTAGTCGACCCCTCATTCTGCGAAAATGGGAACCACACCTCTCACTTGAAAAGGATAAAGTCACTAAAGTTCCAATTTGGGTGCACTTCTATAATGTGCCGCTTGAATACTGGACCCCTGGTGGAATTAGTTACATTGCCAGCATGATTGGGAAACCTCTCCGTGTTGACAAGGTGACAGCTTCTCGCCGTAGAGTTACTTATGCTCGGGTTTGCATAGAGGTTGATACCAGAGATGATTGGATTACAAGCTTTGACCTGGAAGCAATGGACCCCCGTTTCAGTAATGATCTGATCACAATTCAAGTTGATTATCAATGGACTCCTACTCGTTGCAAATTGTGTAAGTGTTTTGGGCATGATTGCGAAAGGAAGAATATGGCCCACAAGGTTAGCCAGAATACTACTCAACAATGGGTTCCTATTAAGCAGAGCCAGAGTGACCTGAAACATGTTGTTGGTCCTAGCAACGAGGAAGACAAAGATAAAGATAAAGATGATGGTTGGACTCAAGTGGTGGGCAAGGGGAAAGGAAAGGTGGTTAATTCTATAGAACGACAGCATACTGTTACTTCCCCTATTCTGCATGGGTCTACGTCTACTAATTTTCAACAAATTAAGATAAGCAATTCTTTCAACGAACTGGTACCGTACTTTTATGATATCGCTGGCCATTCTGAGGATGCTCGTCGGTCAGGCATTAGAGAAGACGAAGGGGATTTTCAAGTCCAAGATAGAGAGGCTCCCAATTCCCACTTTGCTGTGGAGGATGATGATATTAAGGATGATTTCGATACTGCCATTGAGGATGGGACCCCGGGTCCCACTTGCTCTATCTCCTCTAGACAGAGGAAGAGGGAAGCAAAAATGAAGTTTAGTGGCAGCCGGCCTAAGGGCCGCCATAGATTTTGATAGTGTCTGTGTGTAGTGTCCCTAGATTTGTTTCGCTTGTTTCCGCCCTCCACTTTAGGGCTTGTTTGGCCTTTGGGCCATGTTAGCGTTTGTCTGGCTAGGATGAGTTTCTCTCTTTTCTTTTATTTAGATAGATTTCCATCCTTGATTGTGTAGGTTTCTTGCCTTTGTGCTAGATGTTTTGGTTTTGGCTTTTGCCTTTGCCTTGTTGTTGAGCTTATTGTTTATCCTGAGGTATGCCCCTTGTACACTTGTACACTTTTTTGGAATTAATTAACCCTGTTTTCCGAAAAAAAAAATGTTTTAAAATCTTGCTTGAGTAGATTAGTTAATTAGTAGTTTAATTTAATTTAGTTGCTTTATTTTTAGTAGTCACTCCGTGGAACTTCGTGTTCTACAACCTTTCAAATATTGATTTTTATTTTTCCTTTTAGAGGTATTTAGTTTATCACCTTCCATGTGGGATCGACCTGGTCTTAACCAGATTACTACTTCCACAATTACCTACACTTGGGTATAGCACACAAGCGCATACACATTTTTAGCCATGTCAATGACTCCCAAACCTATTTGATCTCTAAGTTTCTGAATAATGCCCTGTGTGGGATCCCTTATCCATAACTTAGCTAGTGTGCATCATTAACTAGGATCCAATCACAACCGCCTCAAGTAGTACCTCCGTGTGGTGGTCACTCTCTAACATGTCTGATTGATAGTATGTATAGGAAGTGCACAATTATTATCCAATGGGTAGTGAACCCTCAATATGGAATGATCACTCCTGGCGATGTGACACAGAATGCAATACTCATCTTTCAGTGAATCGTTAATGGAAAATCGTGGGAGTTATAATAATAAGTCCCTCTCCCACTAGTTTTAATAAATAAGGAATTTGCTTTTACAAAAAATTGTTTCTACAAATTAAGGGTAGGAAAACCGGCGCGACTTTCCTTTTCGATTGAAGTCACTGTGCCCTTTACACATGCCTTGAAACCAAACCAAAAATAAAATACACACCAATCTCAAACATATGCAAACAAAATTAAAACCAGAAGTTGGTGCCATGGGAGATAGCGGACTAATCTTGCTGCAAAAGGGTTAGTTGCACACACAACCATACATATATATATATATATAACCATTGGAACTACTAACTTATTTGCATATACCATTTACTCTTTATGGAAGTAATTAGAACTAAAACAGCATCTCTGGTTCTTTTTCACATTCAATCGATCGAAAAAGGTTCGATCGATCGAACCTTCGATTAATTGAACATAGTCCAATCGATTGAATTCTTCAGTTTTACAGAATGATTTTAAAAATTTACAGAATAATGTAAAATTAAAGTATAAAATTTCAAAACCTTTTAAAACTATGAAAATAACATCTGGACAAAAAAACAGTTTTGATCGATGTAACAGAGATCAATCAATCGAACAAAACAATGTTCGATCGATCGAATCGCTTGAAACTAGCATTGGTTTGATCAATCAAAACTATTTTTGTAACTGTCATATGGAAACTCATAACCATTTATTTTTTGAATGTGCCTACACTTCTCCCATTTGGCAGGATTTAATGCAGAGATGTCAACTTACTTGGAATAGGACAAATTGGAATACAACTGTTCAATGGATGGCACAAAACTGGAAGGGCAAGAAAATTCAACAGGCTATCCCTATGATTTGCCTTGGTGTAGCTATCTACGGCTTATGGAGGGAAAGAAATAAGAGGACATTTAAAGGTTCTTCCATGACACAAGAACAACTGCTCCATAATGAAAGTTATTAAAGCTTAGAGAAGTTGCTAAACCCTTATTAATTCACCAAATTGGTAATGGTAATGACACTTTCCTTTGGTTTGATAACTGGCTCCCCCTGGGCCCCTTGTTGGATCATTTCTCTGATAGAATTGTGTATGATGCTGCTCTTAATATAGATGCTAAGGTTAGTAGCATTGTCAGAGGAATGGAGTGGAATTGGCCTGGCTCAAACTCTTTAGAGCTTAATGAGGTTAGACATGTGTTATCAAATTTCTATCCCCCCAATAACTGCATGGATTCTATTAAATGGACTACTTCTCCTAACGGAAAGTTCAATACTTTCCTTACTTGGGACCGATTGAGGGATCATGACATTGAAGTTCCTTGGTACAACTCTGTTTGGCTGTCTGGATGTAGTCCAAGACAAATTTTTGTGCTTTGGCTTGCTGCCCAGAATCGTCTATCCACACATGATAGAATTTATAGTTTTACTCCTGGTCCTTTAGTTTGTTTGCTTTGCCAGAATAATATGGAAACTCATGATCATTTGTTCTTT
>CM066993.1:21787500-21812500 GCA_033977485.1 Hydrangea macrophylla
AAAGCATCCAGGTGATGCACAGTGGATAAGAGACAATCAAAAGGCAAGAGCCAACAAAAGAGCCCATCCTAGCAAAAGAACAATGAACGAAATGAAGAGGGGGAACCTCTAAAACAAATCAAAAAAGCCCAAGGGCGGGCTCAACAAAGATGAACAAGCAAAAGGTTCAAAAAACCAAATTACAACTTACAAAAACCAGTGACAAACTAAGTCCATCTAGCTATGTAATTAGGGAGATGAGGGTCATTCTTCCACTTGATTTGGATCTGTATAGATATTTGGAGATTGATCTCCGGTATGAGCCTTTCCTTTGATTTAACCTCAGATTTGAATGTTCGAGCATTTCTTTCTTTCCAAATGCTATAGACCACCAACCCAAGGCACATTTTAGGGATGATGTGGTTGGGAGTTTTCTTTGTCCAAGTCCTAGCTGCCCATTCCACAACGGAGCTCCAAGAGGAAGCAGGGGAAGTAATCTCCAATCTTTGCATCAATGCCTGCCAAATAAAAGAAGAGAATGAGCAACCAAAAAACAAGTGATCATGAGATTCCATACCTTGATGGCAGAAAACACATCCCAGAGGGCCAGGTGTGAAGTGGAAAATCCTGTCATGAGTAGATAATATGTTAAGAATAGCCAACCAAGAGATGAAACTATGCCGAGGTATATTTCCTGGGAACCAAATGAGTCGATGCCATGGGACCTTAGGGCAAACGACTCGGAGGTGGTCCCATGTTTGGGCAAGATTAAATTTCCCATTAGGAGAAGGAATCCACATGGTTGTATCATGATTATCAGAGGGGAGGGGAAGTTCAAGCATGTGGTTCCGGATTTCCATGAGATCTAGCATGTTAGTGAGAGGCCAATGCCAATCCCTGTCAACTATAATATCCATAACTTTCGCATTCAAGGGAATAGCAGCGTCATAAGCGACTCTAGGGCTAAACTTATCCAAGAGTGGGCCTAAAGGGTGCCAATTATCATACCATAAGAAGGTACCACACCCATTACCAATTTTGTGTTTCAAAAGAGGCCTAGCCATGTCTCTGAGTTTAAGGAGTTTTCGCCAATACCAAGAATTCTGGGAGGACACCTTAACAACACAAAAGCTTTTGTCTTTTAAAAGATAAGTTTTAACCCAATCCACCCACAAAGTGTTTGGTCCAGAAGAGAAAAGGGACCAGATATGCTTTAAATTCAAGGTTTTGTTGAGTTGGACAAGGTTTTTCAAACCCAAGCCCCCTTCCTTTTTAGGACAGCAAACAAGGTCCCAAGCAACTTTTGCCCCATGAGCTTTCTCAATGCCACCTGTCCAAAGAAATCTTCTTAACAACTTTTCAACCTCTTTTAAAACACTTTTGGGTAAGATAAACATACTAGACCAGTAGTTTTGGATACCTATCATAATAGAATGAATTAATTGGACTCTTCCAGCATAGGAAAGGCATTAAGACGTCCAAGAAGTAATTCTAGAGCTAATTTTATTGACAAGTTCCTGACAATCACCCTTCTTTAGTCTAGATGTTATTAGAGGAACACCTAGGTACTTAAGAGGAAGAGATCCAATAGTAAACTGGAATATGTGGCATATGGAATTAACAATATTTTCATCAATGCCAGAAGTAAATAAACAACTCTTGCTAGTATTAGCAAGTAAGCCAGTAAGATCATAGAATTGACTGAGCGTGTTTTTCATAAGTTGAGCAGAACCTTTATCCCCATAAAAAACAAAAAGAAGGTCATCCGCAAAGCAAAGATGGGATATTTTCATCTTATCACATTTCCAATGATATTTAAAGTGAGATGATCCTGTAACATTGTGTTTTATCAATTGACTCAATGTGTCCATCACAAGGACAAAAAGGTAGGGGGAAAGAGGGTCACCCTGTCTAAGGCCTTTAGCACCGTCGAAATAGCCAATGGATTCCCCATTAAAGTTGATGGAGTATTTAGGGCTTGTGACACACTTTTTAATCCAGAGTTGCATTTTGGAGGGAAAACCTAATATGTCAATTAAGTCCAACAGAAACCTCCAACTAACACTATCATAGGCTTTCATAAGATCGACCTTAGCAGCTGCACGGGGTTGACCCGAGGGCTTATGGTAGTCCCTCATGAGGTCCTGAGCTAACAGAATATTATCACTTATTTTTCGACCCTTGATAAAAGCAGATTGGGCATTGTCCACAAGATTGGGGAGGATAAGTTGTAGTCTTTTTGCAATGATTTTAGATATACATTTATAAATGGTGTTGCAACACGAAATAGGACGAAAATCACCCATTTTAGAAGGATTTGAAATTTTAGGAATAAGGGCAATAATTGTAGCATTGGACTCTCCCAAAAGTTCCCTATGGATGAAAAATTCTTTAATAGCAAGAGTAACAAGGGTACCGGTAATATTCCAAGTTTCATTAAAAAAAAAATGAGCATTATAACCATCAGGACCCGGAGCTTTGTTACTATGGATGCTAAACATAGCCTCTTGGATCTCGAGATTACTAGGAATATTATCCATACTAGAAAATGCTTCCGTGGGGATCCTTTTATGGATAATATTCCTTAGCACACTGTAACCAGGGTAATTGTTAGCAGCAGGGGTACCAAGCATAGTTTTAAAATAGCTAATGGCTTCCTGTTGGGCTTCACTGTCATTTTTTGTCTGATTTCCATTAGGTAGGAGGAGCGACACAATCCGTTTTCTATTTCGACAATTTCTGATTGATTGGTGAAAGAAAGTGGTGTTCTTATCCCCCGCTTCAAGCCATTGGACTCTAGATTTTTGTCGCATTACTTCCTCTTCCACACGAATAGCTTCTAGAAACACACCCATGAGGTGACGTTCTTGAGCTTTTAGGGTTAAGTCATGCGGGTGATCATCTAATAATCTTTGACATTGCATAAGGCTTTCTCTAGATTCGTCAGCATGCAACTTTTCTCTACCTATAGAATCTTTGGAAAATTTTTTAAGATCCGTTTTGAGAATCTTAAGTTTTTTACATAACTAGAATTGGTAGTTACCTTCAACATTATTGGCCCAAGAGTTTTTAACTAAGTCATCAAATTTCTCCAAAGAGGTCCAATAATTATAGAATTTAAAGGTGTGGCCTTTCCTTCTACTAGAATTATCTGTTTTCACAAGAATAGGAGAATGATCAGAAATACCAGAGGGGAGAAACTGAGCATATGCTGAGGGAAATTTGCCTAGCCAATCTTGATTGACGAGAGCTCTATCCAGCTTTTCCTTGTACCTGCTTGTGCTCCAAGTGAAGTAAATTCCTATGAACCGAAGATCTATAAGGCAAGAGGCATTCACACACGCATTAAATTCCTCAGTCCCTTGATCTTTCCCAGGATTACTCCCAAACTTCTCATTAGATTTAAGAACCGCGTTGAAGTCACCAAGAGTAATCCAGGGAATGTGACCAAGGGAGGTTGATATGGACTTGATATCAGCCCACAGACTTCTTCTGTTGGTCTACATCATCCTCTTTAACTTGGGCATTTAAAGCACGCATAGTCACAAGTAACTCACCCTCAGCCGGATACTCCACATCATTGTCACAAGTGTCCTCAAGTGGTGATTTTTTATTATCATCATTCTGACTTTCAGTTTCCACTTCTCCATCAACACGTGCAATCATGGTCCTCTTATTTGGACATTGTGAAGCTATGTGACCTAATCCCAAACACTTGAAACACTTAATATCACGATTATGAGTTGGAAATTCAGTTTTACCTTTATTGGCATTAGGAACCTCATCTCTTCTTTTTGGCGGTTCGGTCTTGGCCTTTGTGGCAGCCCCTTCATCTTTCTTTCCATTCGGCCTCCATGAAGTAGAAGAGCCCGGATTTTGAGAAGACCAAAATTCCTTCCTTTTATTTTGCCTTTCCACTTTTATTGCCATATGTACCATGTCTTCCAACTCCACATAGTGTTGCAATTCCACCACATTAGCTATGTCCCGGTTCAGCCCACTTAAAAACCTTTCCATGGTAGCTTCTTTATCCTCTTCTTCATTAGCCCGAATCATAGCAATCTCCATCTCCTTGTAGTAGTCATCCACACTTTTATAGCCTTGAGTAAGATTTTGCAATTTCTAATACAAGTCCCTATAAGGATCTCGTAGTCCCCAACGTTGAGTTGAGGCGGTAGCCCATGAGCTTGTTGGGCTTCAAGACCTTGAATACGGGAAAAGAGGTTTGCTTCTATCGCCGCGGTTTGGGCGCGATAGTTTTCTAAGGCTACCCCCGCAGGGGGTAAAGGTTCGGGTAAAGTACCACTATTGTGGTCGAAATAGAAAGGGAAAGCCAGAAGGCCTCCTTCATAGTTCCAGTTCCCAGCAAAGATTTGTTGTAATAAAAAATAATAAGAAAAGGCAAAAAAAGTTCTACAAAAAGGTTTCAAGCAAAGAAAAAGTAGGAAGCCGCTAATTTTAGTGAATGTGGCATTCAACAAACTTTTTAGGACAGGTGCCTGCAGTAGACCGGCCGCACGACACAAAATACCAATAGTCACCAAATTCATATGAACTATTGGGAAGATCATAGCGAAGAAGTCGAGACCTAACAAAAGAAGTAAACCTGAAGTAGTGGCTAGGAACAAATCGCTTTCTCATGATGGCTTTCATTTCCTCCCATGTCTTAATAGGCCTTTCATGGTTTCTCCTCCTGTTTATCACAAGTTGATCCCACCAAATAATAGCATAATCAGTAAACTCAATAACAGCAAGTTTTACGTTTTTCTCCTCGGAGTAGTTGTGGCACTCAAATATCAACTCCACTTTCTTCTCCCATTCCAAGTACACTTCTGGATCATTTTTCCCTTGGAATGAAGGTATCTTTACTTTGATGCTTCCCAAGTTTCTGTCAACCCCATCTTGCCATCTTGGACCTCTTTGAAACCCTCTACCACGCCTTTCTCTCCTTGGCCCAAATCTGCCCCCACTATTTATTGAAGCTCAATCTTCTTCTTCATTGAACTCATCCTCATGATTTTCATCAAATTCATCTATGGGTATGTGCCTTTCTTGCCTTCTAGCATTTCGAATTCTTTGAGGACGCCCTTCACGCCAAGTTGCAATTTCAACATCTTGTCTATCCATCCTATCCCGAATCTCATTAAACATCACGCCCATACGTTCAAATTGTTGCTGCATAGCTTGTAACATGAAAGACGGATCCTCCTTTCCTTCTTTGTTTGATTGAGAAGTCATATTTTGAAATCTGTGAATAAATGTTAGAGATAAATCCTCACAGCACTCCCTCACGTGTATACACTCAAATAATGTCACTCACACTCGTGTTTCACTTTTAATTGGCTTTTTCGAAATTGATCTCACACTCTCTTGCCTTTTTCCACTCTTAACTCCCCTTTTCAGTTCTTTAATGAACTAAATGAACTTGAATCAAGAGATCTCAACGAGTGGTGTTTCAAAACTAATACCAATGCCGAAAGTATTTTAGAAATGACGAATCAATGGAGAAGGACAAACACAATCAGAATTGAGAGAATTAAAACTTATAATCAGATTTTAAGAGAATTTGAAACTAACAATCAGATTGGAGAGAGAAGAAACCAGAGATGTAGCTATATTTTTTATGACATAACTAGAAACCAAGATTAGTATGCCTCAAAGGAAGGAAGAAACAAAAAAAATCAGATTTGGCATTTCTTTGATATCAATGCCTCCCTTCTTTTTTTTTTTTTGGATATCTTTTCTTTTCTTTTCTTTTTTTTTTCTTTTTTCGGATCTCTTCTTTTCTTTTCTTTTCTTTTCTTTTCTTTTTTTGTATAACTAGAGGCACAAAAAAAAAAAAAAAACAAAACAAAAACAAAAAAAACAAAGAAGAACACAATATAAAACAGAACTTGAAGAACAAAAGAACACGAAGAGTCACGAAGAAAATACGAAGAACAAACAGAAAATAGACAAAAATTAAAAGGATAGATAACCTGATTTTAGAAACCTTGCTCTGATACCAAATGATGCGAACCTCAATAGACTAGCAATGAGACCCAAAAACAAAGATTGAATATTTTCCCAAGAAAGCTAAAAAAAAGTCAGATTGTTGTAAAAGTGAACCTGTGACCCAACGCCTATAAAGAGATGCAAACCACAGGTATTCCAATTTAGTGAACCTGAGACCCAACGTTTATAAAGAGACGCAAACCATAGGTATTCTTAGTTTTGAATGCCACAAGGTGAAAACCTTGATAAGTTCTGGAAGTTCAATGAAGAACCAAGGAGTAAAAACTCACTTTTATCAATTTATCAAATCTGTCCAATACAAAAGATAAACAAGGATATATATATGCTTGGAACATCCCTCCAACCATAGGAATAAATGCAAGTTGTTGAAACAACCCTCCAACCATAGGAAATAATGCATTCATGTTTTTTAGCAAAAGCTAATACAAAAAAGTAGTTTAACTCATTAAATGCACTTACTAACATGAACCAACTCTCAACTACTATCTATAAAACCTTTTCCGAAAAAAAAAAACTACTATCTATAAAACATAAATAGCTATATCTTAGAAGTTATATTCAGTCCACATTTTCTTATGCATGAATTAAATTGACAAAGTCTTTATTTCCCTTTGGGCCATACTTAGGACTCTTGAAATCAGCCCAAATATCTTGAATCTGCACTAAATGCCTCCTTGATTTTCTTGGATCTTGCTCTAGTAATCGGCCCACTTGGAACATGTAATGGATCTTGTTGAAGCCCATGTTGATTCTCATCAAGACTTGTACAGTGTACTAATGTCCTTCTACCATCGGCATTCGTAACATATTCAGGTAGTCGGATAAACGATCACTGTCAACCTGAATCATGATTACTTCTTGTATTCATTGAGTCCCATTCACCTCTCATGATTACCAAATATGTTGATAACTACTTATCAACAAGACTGCAGTTCTCAGTAATCAACTTGGTGACATTCTCAAGGGAATGCTTACTCTTTATCAGAGGGTAGATTCTATCTTGACACTAAATGTTCACAACCATGTGAACATGACATAACCAAGATACTTAGGTGTTGATCTTTAAGACCTCACTGTTTTGTAAGTCAAAGCAGCCATACCCACAGTCTGTGTTCATAATCATCTCAAGATTGAGTTCCTATCGACTGTTGACAGTCTTAAGTATCAATAAGAAAACTCAGGTCCGTCAATGCACTATAAGCACTAGCATATTAATTACGAATTGTACTCTAGTGATTGAGATTCACCACTCCATCCAATGGTAGTTAATCATGCTATAGTGTAAACCTGATGAGATATTCAATCTCATCATTCACGATGACAATTTCTAATTATCAAAGAATAGTAATTCGTATCTCGCTTGTATGTATCACACACACACACGTATTACTTACTATGATACTTAAGGATTAACAATCATCTCATGAAAGAAACATACACAATAAAATGTAAAGCTGATATCCATATATTAAAATGTCAATGTCGCATACATAAATTAATAGTTTGATGGTACAAAACCAACAATATCTTCTCTGTATTCAAAAACATTTACAATTACTAACCTCTTATTATCCCAAAGACTGGCAAGCACATAATCGCCCACTGCTTGTCATGGACACCACGCCAGTCCATCCCTCATTGTTAAGGACATAACTGCCTACTGCTTATCAGGGATATAATGTTTGAACAAAGGCATATCAATCTATTGCCACGACTTATCGACATCTGCTAGTGATCCTCGCCTACTGCTGTTAAGTACATATCATGGGTCACCTGGCTATCCTAGGACTACTTGATCGTGCCCACTACTATTAAGGACTTTAACATCCCACTATTGTTAAGGACATACATGACCAAGTGTCCACCCTCGTATCCTTTCCCAAAACTTATCAAACCTACCTAAGTTCCATACTAATACTGATACATAACTTCCCATTGTGGCCTGACTACTCTGATAAAAATAAACAGATATCAAACTGATTCCCGACTACCACATTAACCAACGTTATGATACATTACTATGCATTATCAATGTATCACATTATCACATCTCTGTACCTCTTCATAATGAATAGTATTGTGTAACAGAAGCATAAAAATAGTACTTAAACAACTTAGTGACTCTGTTCAAGCAAACTCAAAAAAATGGGTTCTAGAGAGAGAAGCTCTAACTTCTCTCTAGAAATCTCAACATGATCCCTTTTGTAAGGAGTGTTAGTGCTAAGAAAAGGAAAGAGAAGCTCTTTCTTTTTCCTAGCAATGTGAGCAAGTTGAATATTAAAACTAAGAGGAGTATTTCGATTCCCTTTCCTTATGAGGCTATTGAGGAGGCTGTTAAATGTGTTGAAAAAGAAGTTTGTCCTGGTGTTGCTTCAAATGTAGAAAGCTTGGTGGAGGGAATCAGTTCTAAGGGTCCGTTGGAGGCTCTGGATGGTTCTAATGGAGTTGATGGTTTTTGTTCTGCTGAACAAAATATGAGTGGACCAATTGAAGACCTTGAGGTGGAGGTGACATCCTCTTTCTGCTCTGCTCACGATTCCTGTGAGCTTGCAAAAAAGAGGAGATCCCAAAATGGGTCAAGGGTTATTGATGCTAGTTCAATGTTTCCTCTTGAGATTCTCCAGGGCGACCCTATTGTCACTAAGGGGTTTCCATTTCATGATGAGACGAACAACACTGGTTTTGATCCAAACAATTACTCTACTCCTGATCCCAATGTGTTGGCGACTGGGAGTGCAAGTGACGCGCCCATGCTTGCTGAGCCTCATCTTGGTCCGTGTGATCACGTGATGGCTGATCCAAAAGCTGAGTTTCCTCAAATTGACACGCAAGGTGCTGCCACCTTACAAGTTGAAATTGACGCCGTTGGGTTAGGAGCTCTAGGTAACGATGGTAAGAAGATGGGTGGGTCCCACGCACATCAGGAGCTGTCAAGGTTGAATCAGAATTGCCACAAATCAAGGGTTGCTTTACACAACGGTCAAATCTTTGAGCTTGGGACCACGCAAGATCATACGCAAACTGGTGTTGGTACGTCTGATGTTGATGTGTTACAAGCTACCAACTGCGGGACCCATATGTTGTTTAGATCTAATTCTAGAAGAAAAGATGTTGGGTCTTTCCATGTTGTGGGCCCAGTTGTTGAAGACCAGCGTGCGCAGCTTTCCCAACCCAGTTGTTCAAAAGCTGCGGGCCCCATTGTAGGTAGCCTAAATCTTGACCAGGGAAAGCAATGTTCTTCAATTGTGAATGCCTATCGCCCATTTCTTGAGATGCCAAATGTTGACCCCACCAAAGCTGTTGATGATAAACCAAGTTGTAAAGAAACTCTTGGTCAACTCTCGGTTGTGGGACATTTTGAGCTTGGGACCCACACGTTGTCTAATTCAAATCCTAAGAATGTTGGTTCTTCCCATGAGGTGGGCCCGGTCTTTGAAGTCCAGCATGTAAAGCATGCTCACGGGACCCATTACTTTCATCCGCGATTTACAGAGGCTGCGGGCCCCATTATTGGCAGTCCTTGTTTTGCCCAAGGTAAATGTGTTACAGACGCAGTGAGTGGGGCCGTTAAGGATTATGTTGCTTTGAAGGACAATTGCCAGGGCCATAATGATCTGAAGGGGCCCACGAATAAAGCTTCCTTTACCCATTTGCCGGATCCTCCGCAAAAGCAAGTGGGTCCCTTGGTCAATTTGTTGTCTCACACTGAGGGCCCGTCGGTTCCTCCTGTTGCCGATCAAAAATCTAGAGCCCCCCCCTTGGATGTCACATGGCCTATTTGTGATAACCAACGTGGATCATGGGCTGGGTTATTCAAATCTGAGGTTCAGAATGTCAAATTGGCCCAAAATGAATTGGGAATAAACAGACCAGCTTTGGAATTACCCACAGTGTGTAGCAAGGAATTTGAATTGGAGTTTGTGGACCATGGAGGGAACGAAGATAAGCTTGTTCTAAAAATTCCGAAGGAATTAACTTTAGGTGGGAAAGACGAATGGACTGCTACCTTAGTTGGCCGGTTCCTTGGCAGGAAGCTTCCGTTTTCCCTGGTCACTAACGTCACTAATCGTCTATGGGCTAATGAGGGCCTTCTTGATACTTTGGCCACTGACTCTGGATGTTTCTTTTTTTCATTCTCTAGTACAGAGGCCAAAGATGCAATTTTAGAAGGAGGGCCATGGTTTGTGGCAGGTCAACCTCTCCTTCTTAGGCCGTGGAAACCACATTTCTCCTTTGATAACGAGGAGGTTCATTCCATTCCAGTCTGGGTTAACTTCTATGGTATACCGCTTGAATACTGGAATCCGAAGGGAATCAGTTTTATCTCTAGTTTCATTGGGAAACCAATTCGAGTTGATCGCGTTACTGCAAGTAGAAGGCGTATAACCTATGCTCGTGTTTGCATTGAAGTCTCTGCAAATTTTGAATTCTTCAATGAATTCCACATTGAATCAGAAGATGAGGAGACTGGTAATTCTATTAGAACAAAGATCAATTTGGAATATCAATGGACCCCCGTTCGATGCAAAAAGTGTTCCCAGTTTGGTCATGATTGTTCTCGGACTGCGTATCCAGGTCTGAGCCATCCAGATCGCCATCCTCTCAAGAGGAACGGTAAGGAAAAGGGGACCTGGCAAGTTGTTTCAGGCAAAGATAGAGGAAAAAAGACTGATGTTGACCACACTGCTTATGGTAATAATAGCACGAATGGCTCGGATACCCCTCTTCCAAGGGGTAATCGATTTCATGCCCTTTCTCAGCTTCTGGAATGTCCTGACCCTACTCCTGTCAAAGTTGATACCACTGTTTCTCCCTCCGCCCGGACGTCTTGTCCCGAAGCTTGCTCTTCTGTCCTTGCAGATGTTCCTCAAGGTGAGACCAGAGAGGAAACCACCTTCCCTTGTAGTGTGGATGACATTGATGAATGTGTTAGTGATTTTGGCCAAGCTAGTGAGGCCGAGACCCCTTCAGGGGGTAGTCCCCTCTCCAACAGACAGAAAAAGAAGGAAGCTAAGATGAAATTCAGCGGGAGCCGTCCCAAGGGACGACATCGATCCTGAGGAGGCCCAGTTCTTTGGGTAGTTGGGATGTTTCTTGTGTTTGGTACATCCCTTGTTGCTATGTTTGTTTGCTTGTTGATTTCCTTTTCAAATGTTTGGTGTAGCTCTCGTAGCATGATGTTTGCGCTTATTGTAATATCCTAGGGTATGGCCCTTTTTTTGGAATCGATTTACCCTTTTTCCGAAAAAAAAAAAAAAAAAAAACAGGGAATATCCATATTCTGTAAATACGAATTGTTTGAAGTCATTTTCAATCGATTGAAGAAAATAAATGTCAATCAACTGAAACATTTTCAATCAATTGGGTAAACAATATCTTCAATCGATTGAAACCATTTCAATCGATTGATAATAAGTTTAATCGATTGAAACGAAGTTCAATCGATTAAAAAGTCAACTCCGCTGGAAGACTGAGCAGTGATGCACAGAACTTCGAGGATGCCTTAGCTTGGTTTCTTTACGTCAAAAATTGTAAAACTTCACACCTAGGCTATTGAGTGAGTTTAGAACTCACCAAAAGTGAAGGAGGTCAGCTTGGTGAGTTTGTGGAGCTTTAATGGCCTCTCTCTCTCTCTCTCTGTCTCTCTCTCTCTCTCTCTCTCTCTCTCTCTCTCTCTCTCTCTCTCCATCTCTCTCTCATTTTTCCTTCTCTTTCTACTCTTTTTCTTCTCCTCTTCCTTCTATATCTTCCATCTTCTCTTTCTCTACCCAAATATATATATAGTATATATGTGGAGTTAGGCTCACTGCGCATTGGGTAAGCACATTGGGTGAACGCATTGGATTTTTAAGCCTAAAAAAAACGTAGGGCGCCCCCACTAACCTGTGCCCTGTCTTGCCGCCCCGCTGACCCGCAATATTTTAGGCTTAAAAGCCCAGTGCGCTTACCCAGTGCACACTGGAGCTGGACTCTATATATGTGTATGTATATATGTTTGTGTATGTGTATATACATGTATATCTCTATCTCTCTCTAAGTTTAACAAACATCCCCCACACGGGTGAACCCATATATATAGGCTAAGGGATACAAGGTGGCAGCTTCTACGCAAATGGTGGAATAAAGATCCTGACATTTTCAATCAATTAAAATAGCTTCAATCGATTGAGATTATGTAGCACAGTTTAATCGATTGACACAGGTTCAATCGATTGATCTGGGATACAATCATTGCATTTATGTCAACAAAGTTTCAATCGATTAAAAAGGCATAATGTCAATCGATTGAGACAAGATCAATAGATTGAAAGTGAAATTATAAGTATTGTAAAGTATAGAATCTTATTTAAAAAAAAGAATCTTATTATATTAATAAACATCCAAAAATACAGGGTATTACAATATGCTCAAATTGAGGTGCACTATTATACAGTTGCCTCACATATCAAATAGGACCCTCAATAGAATTAAATGGTTGCACTTTAACCTAAGGAAAACCAAATTAAGTGTAATCTATGCACGTGACTTCTTCCTCAAAGTCTTTAGTAAAGAGTGTACATTTTGCAATGAAGTCAGACGACTAGTTCAAGAGAAAATTTCTCATGGAATTCTCTTACAAAGGTGTGAAATTAGGGGAGGTGTTCTACCTTGAGGAAATTGAACAGTCTCTTTCTTAAATTCAAAACCAGGAGGAATGGTTGAAGAGATTATCCAAGCATTTAAAAGATTTTGTTCAGGAGTTTGGCTATTAGAAAAAGGATAATAGGGTTTAATAACCCTGCTTTGAATAATGTCATTGTCGGAAGATTCAGGTAATTGAAGTTGAACAGTCTCTTTCTTAAATTCCAAACTATGAAGAATGGTTAAATAGATTAGCCAAGCATTTAAAAGATTTTGTTAAGGAGTTTGGATATTAGAAAAAGGATAATAGGGTTTAATAACCCTTCTTCGAATAATGTCATTGCCAGAAGATTCAGGGTAATTGAATTAAGGTATTACCAGAGGTTTGGTGAGGGGATTGTCTAGCTTTTGACCCTTATAATAACCAACACCAATTCCTTTCGACGTTGGCATTTCGCTTGCAGGAGGAAATTCATACTTCTCTAGGAAGGATTTGAAGGCTTTACACTTAATGAAGATGATGCTTCTGGAAGTTTAGAAGGTTTAATGACTTTGGATGACCATTTTCTCCATCTAGAATGAGTGGTTTGGCTCCCTGAAGGATCATCAGCAAACAATGCATCCTAATTTGAGGGCGATTCAGGAATAGTTGTCAAAGTCTTCACAGATTCAGAGAGGCTGAGAGGAAAGTTGTCTGGTCCCCACTCTTAGTCAGGCATGGGAAAAAGAGTATAGAATATTGATGGCATAGAATTGACAGTGATGGCTAATAGAAGAAGAAATTTCTTCAAATAAGTTGAAGAAGACGGTTCGAGACCTCCTTTGGAAGTGGAACCGTATCCCATTAAAGAAAGGCATGTTATTAACAAACATTTGCAATCATCGACGGTTGATCTTATGCCAATTACACTTTTGTTTAAAAGGTAACTGGCACCGAGGGGTATGTTTGTGCTGTAATCATTCAACTAATGGGACAAGGACACGTGGATGAGAGTATGGCATAAAAAACTGATGAGAATCAACATGGGCCATTATAAGATCCATTGCATGTTCCAAGTGGGCCAATTACTAGGCATTTATTGGGCTGATTCAAGATATCTGGGCCGATTACAAGATTCCTAAGTGTGACCCAAATGGAAATGAAAACTTTGTCAATTTAATTCATGCATGTGAAAAGATATGGCTATTTATATTTTATAGATAGTAGTTGAGTGTCTTTCCATGTTCCTAAGCATATTTAATAAGTCAAACTAGTTTTTTTGTATTAGTCTATGCTAAAAAAACGTGATAGCTTTTGTTCCAATGGTTGGAGGTTTGTTCCAACTAACTTGCATTTATTCCTATAGTTGGAGGGATGTTCCAAGCCTATATATATATATCCTTGCTTATCTTTTGTAATGGATAGATTTGATAAATTGATTAAAAAAAAAAAAGGTGAGTTTTTACTCCTTGTTTCTTCATTGAACTTCCAGAATTTATCAAGGTTTTCACCTTGTGGCATTCAAAACTAAGAACACCTGTGGTTTGAGTCTCTTTGTAGACGTTGGGTCACAGGCTCACTATCAAAACAATCTGATTTTTAACTTTCTTGGGAAGATATTCAATCTTTGTTATTGGGTCTCATAGCAAGTCTGTCGAGGTTCGCATCATTTGATATCAAAGCAAGGTCTCTAAAATCAGGTTATCTATCCTTTCAATTTTTGTCTATTTTCTGTTTGTTCTTCGTGACTCATCGTATTCTCTTTACGACTCTTCGTATTCTATTTGTAACTCCTCGTATTATGTTTGCTCTTGTGTTGTTTCGTGCTCATATAAAAATAATAATAATAAAAATAAAAAGGCATTGAGACTCAAGAAAAAAAAAATCAATTCTGAATTTTTGCTTTCCTCTTCCTTGAGGCGTACTAATCATGATTTCTAGTTCTCTCATACATATATTATAAAAGGGGGGGGGGGGCAATCTGAATTCGTGTTTCCAGATCTGATTTTTGAATTCATTGATACTAAATTGTGCTTTTACAGAATTCAAGTTCTATCAATTGAATTAGTGAGTTTCAACTCTCTCTAATCTGATTGTGAGCTTCAATTCTCTCAAATCTGATTGTGATTGTTCTTTCTCTTTTGATTCGTTGCTTGTAAAATACTTTCGCCATTGGTATAGTTTTTGAAGCACTACTCATTGAGATCTCTTGATTCAAGTTCATTTAGTTCATTAAAGAATTGAAAAGATGAGTTAAGAGTGGAAAAAGGCAAGAGAGTGAGATCAATTTCAAAAAAAGCCAAATTAAGAGTGAAGCATGAGTGTGAGTGACATAATTTGAGTTCATACATGTGAGGGAGTGCTATGAGGTTTTATCTCTAACATTTATTCACATATTTCAAAATGTCTTCTCAATCAAACAAAGAAGAAAAGGAGGATCCTTATTTTATGTTATGCAGCAACAATTTGAACGTATGGGTGTTATGTTTAATGAGATTCGGGATAGGATGGATAGACAAGATGCTAAAATTGCAACTTGGCATGAAGGGCATCCCCAAAGAGTCTGAAATGCTAGAAGGTAAGAAAGGCACATACCCATAGATGAATCTGATGAAAATCATGAGGATGAGTTCGATGAAGAAGAATATCAAGCTTCAATGAATAGTGGGGTCAGATTTAGGCCAAGGAAAGAAAGGTGTAGTAGAGGTTTCCAAAGAAATTCGAGATGGCAAGATGGGGTTGACGGAAACTTGGGAAGCATCAAAGTAAAGATACCATCATTCCAAGGGAAAAATGATCTGGAAGTATACTTAGAATGGGAGAAGAAAGTGGAGCTGGATTTTGAGTGCCGCATCTACTCCGAGGAGAAAAAGGTAAAACTTGCTATTATTGAGTTTACTAATTATACTATTATTTGATGGGATCAACTTGTGATAAACAGGAGGAGAAACCATGAAAGGCCTATTGAGACTTGGGAGGAAATGAAAGCCATCATGAGAAAGCGGTTTGTTCCCAGTCACTACCATAGGGATTGTATCAGAAATTGCAAAGTCTTACTCAAAGCTATAAAAGTGTGGATGACTACTATAAGGAGATGGAGATTGCCATTATTCGGGCAAATTTAGAGGAGGATAGAGAAGCAACCATGGCAAGGTTTTTAAGTGGGCTGAACCAGGACATAGCTAATGTGGTGGAATTGCAACTGATGCGAACCTCAATAACTTGTATTGAGACCCAACAACAAAATTGATATGTTTACCCAGAAAGGCTAAAATCAGATTGTTGTGATAGTGAACCCGTGACCCAACGCCTATAAAGAGACGCAAACCACAGGTATTCCAAAGATTAGTGAAGACGCCACAATCAGATACGGAAGGCTGATTGATAAGTCATGGTGTGTGAAGACGCCACAATCAGATGCGAAAGGCTGATTGATAAGTCAAAAATTGTGTTCTGTGAAGAACAAGGGGGAGGAGCAAAGCTCAACTTCAGAATTGTGTTTAATCCATTATATAAATCTGCCCATACAAAAGAGTATATATAGGATTGGAACAACCCTCCAACCATAGGGATAAATGCAAGTTGTTGGAACAACCCTCCAACCATAGGAAATAAATGCAAGTAGTTGGAACATCCTCCCAACCATAGGAAATAAAGCTACCACGTTTTTTAACATAGACTTATACAAAAAAGTAGTTTAACTCATTAAAAACACAGAAACATGAACAAACTCCCAACTACCAACTATAAAACATAAATAGCCATATCTTGGAAGTTATATTCAGCCCATTATTCTTCCACATGCATAAATATGATTAGGAAGGCTTTCCTCACTTGGGGACCAATTTGAATACTGGCTATGTGCCTTCTTGTACTAGCCATGTGACAGCTAAGCTTGGTAATGGTATTTCCTCTACTGCCCCTCAACTTTATACACACATCATATCTTCTGAGGGTTCTTCTCTATAGGAGCTGAAGTTGCTATATCTTCTAGCTGGGCTTCCCTTGTTAAAGGTAAAAGTAATCCCAGCTTTAAGCTTAACTACATTAAACCCAAAGGTGATAACAGATCCTGGCATTAGAGGATACAAGGATGTCTAGAGAGAGAAGCTCCCACCTCTCTCTAGAATTTGGTTAAGCCATCCATTTTCATCCTCTTTCTTCTCTGTCTTCCTCTCTCTCTCTCTCTCTCTTTCTCTTTCTCTTTCTCTTTCTCCCAGTGTTCCATCTCCATCCTGTCTTTCTTTGTGTGATGAAGAAACAAACTTTTTCTAATCTTTCGGGTTCCATCAATAATAACAAGACTATTGATCCTAAATCTGTGTTAAATGAGCCTCTTGTCAAGTGGGCTCTTAATGAAGTTGGTATTTCAGATTCTTTGACAAAATCTGCTAATATGGTGCCTTCTGGTAAGGATCCTGCTGTTATTTCTAAGAGTCAATCTGCTGTAAATCTTATGAATGCCAAAGGGGAGGCTGAGACAGAACCTAATGGCAAGAGCTTCATTATCTCAAATCCCTCCAGATCTGTTGTTTTTAGTGTGAGCAATGAAGGTATATCAGATTTGTCTAAAACCACTGGGTATGAAATCTCAGATGAGGAGGTGGAGCTACCTGAGGAATGGGAAGAGATTCCATCTAGTCAAGATGAAATGGAAACTAGTGGCCTTGGGAGAACCACCCAGTTTAAAAAACTCCTTGACTCTAATGAGTTACTTAAGAGAAAATCTCAGGCCACTGCTTCTTTAGAGCTTGATGCTGCTCATGGTTTGATTAGGCAGCTCCAAAATGAGTTAAGGGAGATGAAGACCCTTCAACAAGCCCCTTTCACCCCACCTATGTCTAGCAGAAGACCACATACAGGGAGCAGGGGTCGTAGAGGGAAGATCATTGATAAATCCTATGTTTGGCAAGAAAAAAAGGTTAAGTCACACTCAGATTCAGAGACCCACAGGGATAGACTTAGTCCGAAATATGAAGAAGGAGAAATCCCTAGCGATGATCTCATAGTAAGGATAGGGCAGAGAAATGGCACGCTTTCATTTTCAGATTCTGATATTCCTACAATGCGCCTTAATCAGAAACCTTCAGTCTTGAGTAATGGCCAGATTGAAGGCACTAAAAGACAGTGCTTTGATCCTAAAAGTTTAGCCCAACATCACTCAAAGGTGTTTGTTGCACGTGGATCTCACGCCCCTGTTTCATTTGTGCATAACGGTCATATTGGAGGTGAGACAAATTATTTAAATTTTCTTAAAGATAAGGGTAATCACATGGGCGAGGCAGCTTTAACCGTGATTCCCGGCGCCCTGTCTGCTGCCTTTCCCATGCGCACACTACCTAATCTAGCGGACAAAGCCCCCCACGTGGCTAACTTTGTTCATGCCAATACTATTGCGCATAGTGGTCTCTTGGAAAGTCAAATTAATATAGGTACTAAGGCTAACACCAATCTCTCTCCTCACGTGGGTCATGAGAAGCCTATGGTTTATCCTATAGATACAAGTAAGTCTTCAGATAAAAAAGAAGGTACTGCTTTAAGATCCGGGACTTTAGGCGCTTTGTTCCCTATTGGAGGCCACATGCAAGGTGTGGATTTTGACACCAAATTGAAGTCTCAGTCTAGTCTCGGGAAATTAGTCGCTTTGTCTCATCTGCCTAGTCAAGGGAATGGAGTAGAAAATGATGGTCAAGGTAATGAAGCAAACCAGCATTTATCCCATGCTATCCCAACTCATTCGTTCTCTAATTCTGGGTCAGGGGTTTTAGGCCCTCCAACCAAATCAAGCTGGGCTTCTCTTGTCAAAGGAAAATCATCCCCAAATTTTAAACTTGAGTATATTAAGCCCAAAGTGGGTGAAGATGGGAAGGTTTTTATACTTCCCAGTGATCTACCTTCTGTTGGCAGTGTTCAATGGGACAATACCCTCGTGGGATCCTTCATAGGTAAAAAGCTCCCATATACTTTGGTTAAAAATGCTACTGCTAAGCTCTGGACGAATATGGGATTGTTTGACATGCTAGCCACGGACTCGGGTTACTTTTTCTTCAAATTTAACACTGAAGAAGATTGTGACAATATACTGGAAGGAGGGCCTTGGCATGTTGCAGGCCAACCAATATTACTAAAAAAATGGCGCCCAGGTCTTGTTCTGGATAAAGAAGCTCCTTCAACTGTGCCTATTTGGGTTCATTTCTTTAATGTCCCTATGGAATTTTGGACCCAGGAAGGGCTTAGTCATATAGCAAGTGTTATTGGCAAGCCTCTGCATGTTGATAAAATGACAGCAACTTGTAGGAGGATTTCTTATGCTAGAATTTGTATTGAGGTTAATGCCAAGTTTGAACTTCTTCGTAGTTTTGATATTAAAGTTGAGGGCTCTGATTCTGAAAGTATAACTATTGGGGTGGAGTACCAATGGACTCCAATAAGGTGTGCAAAATGTAAACGATTTGGGCATGATTGCTCTAAGACTCCCAAAACTCAGAAAGCGCAAAACTATACTCCTTCAGTTCCAACTCCTAATATCACCAATGAAAATGGCCCTTGGATGGTTAAAGGAAAGGGGAAAGAGGTCCATGTTGAAACTGCTCGGGACACTAGCAAGGAGGATTATCGGGAAAATGATCTGAAAATTGTGAAAGGGGATTTGCTGCCATCTACCTCAATATCAAACTCAGCTGCTTCAAGTTGTTCTCAAGAGTCTAAAGGGGTTCTAAAAGGGGCAAAAGATAAAGTTATTACTACAACCAACCCATTCTCTATCCTGGAAGAGACCATTTGTGCTGAAGGAGATGTTCATGAAGAAACTAACTGTATAACATCTGAGGAGATAGCCAACCCCATTGATTTTGCTCCTCAGTTAGAGGATGGTGATTACTCTGAGTCTCCTAGTCTGCATGTTATAGGAGCAGCTGGTCCACAGGAGGTTATTGAGGTAGGTGGGGACAGATCTGAGGACCATTCTTCTGACCCCCCTACTAAAATTTCTGATTGTCTTGCAGCTCCTTCTTCTTCTAGCCAGCATAGCATTACACAGCCTACATCTTATGCTACTCCAGAAAGAAAGGTTCAGGAAAATGCTCTTGGAGAAAGCTCCCAGTATACTAAGTCTCCTTACCCAAGACCACAAATAATTCCAAAGGCCTCACCACTCCGTGGTAAGCAACAGAGTAAGAGGAACTCACACACTAGTTCTTCAGGTAAGAAAAAACAATCCCATCGTCGTTCTTAATGATTGTTTGCTATTGGAATATTAGAGGACTCAATATGGCCTCTAAGCAAACTGAGGTTGCTAAGTTTATCTATGAAAACAACATTGACGTTTTAAGTATTGTTGAAACCAAAGTTAATCAAACCAATGAGGATACAATTAGGAGGAAAATTTTTAAACATTGGGAATTTTTTTCTAATAGCAGTCCTACTTCTACTGGTCGAATTTGGATAGGCTGGAATCATGACAAAATTAGACTTAAAGTTCTTAAAATCACTTCTCAACTCATTCATGTTAGTATCGAAGATGATGAGAAAACCACTTACTTAGAAGCATCCTTTGTTTATGGTTTTAACACTGGAAAAGAAAGAGATGAACTTTGGACTGATCTTAAAGCTATTAATGCTTGCTGTGATTCCATTAATTACCTTACGTTAGGTGATTTCAATGTTACTTTGTGCCCGGAGGAAATCTATCCGTATCATGGGTGGAATAATGATATGTTAGACTTTAAAAAGGCTACTGATGACTGTTGCTTAGTGGATCTTAGATATGTAGGGGAACTTTTTACTTGGAGCAATAGAAGATATGGGAGGCCAGACTTCACTCAAAGAAAGCTTGATAGAGCTATGGTAAATCAAACTTGGCTTGATAATTTCTATGACTCTTTTGCTCATTTCCAGACTCCAGGTACCTCTGACCATTCTCCTATTATTGTTCATATTGATAAAACGCAAAAAAGGAAGGGTAGGGCTTTTAAGTTTTTTAACTACTGGACTAAAATGAATAGCTATTCTGATATAGTTAAGAATTCTTGGAATCATAAAATCAATGGGACTGCCCAATATCAAGTCTGCCATAAACTTAGATACCTAAAACAAGAACTAAAAAAATTGGGTAAGAAGTCCATAGGCCAAGAAAAGATTAATGTTGATAAAGCCAGAGAGGCTCTTAAATCTATTCAATCTGCTGTTCTTGCTGATCCAAATGATACTTCACTAATTGAGGAGCAAAATCTTTGTTTAAAAAATTTTCATGAAGCTATTTGGATCGAAGAGGAAATTCTTAAACAAAAATCTCGCTTGCAATGGTTAGATGTGGGTGGCAAAAACTCAAAATATTTTCATCTATCTATTAAAGAAAGAAGGAATCTTAAAAGAATTATTGTCCTTGAAAAACCAGATGGTAGTTTCACTAACAACTGTGATGAGGCTAAAGGAGAAGCTATTAGATATTTCACATCTTTACTTGGTTCTCCTGCTATTCACAGTTACCCTGGAAAAGGTACTATTCAGTCCTTTGTCCACAAGAGAATTCCTCATGAGTTAATGGCAGATTTGGATAGGATTCCTTCTGATGGTGAAATTCAAAAGGCTTTTTTTAATTTGCATAGTAACAAGGCCCCGGGTCCAGATGGTTATAATGCTTTCTTCTTTAAACATTCTTGGGCCATTGTGGGCACTTCTATTTTAGATGCTGTTAAGGAATTCTTTCAAAATGGTGAGTTGTTGCGAGAATCAAATGCTACCCTTATTGCTCTGATCCCTAAGATCCCTAATCCATCCAAGATGAGTGACTTTAGGCCTATCTCTTGCTGCAATACTGTTTATAAGTGTATTTCCAAAATTATTGCGAGTAGGCTTCAAATGATCCTCCCAAATTTTATTGACCAAGCGCAGTCTGCTTTTATTAAAGGTAGGAAGATTAGTGATAATGTTCTCCTTGCTCAAGACCTTATGAGAGATTATCATAAACAGAAGGGTATGCCTAGAGTATCAGCTAAGGTGGATATTATGAAGGCTTATGATAGTGTTAGTTGGGAATTTCTTATTGATTTACTTGAAGTGCTCGGTTTCCCTCCTAACCTAAAAAAATGGATTATTGCATGTGTAACTACTCCTAGATATTCTATTAATTTTAATGGAGAATCTGTGGGTTACTTTGATGGTGCTAAAGGCTTAAGACAAGGTGATCCCATTTCTCCCTACCTTTTTGTTATCATTATGGATACCTTGAGCCAACTTTTACATCATAATATTCATAGAGAGGCTTTTACTTACCATTGGAAATGTGATAAATTGAAAATCTCACATCTCTGTTTTGCCGACGATCTTCTTATTCTATTCAATGGGGATGTTGAATCCGCAAATTTGATCAGACAAACTCTAAACCAGTTCTTTAACTTAACTGGTTTACAAGCTAATAATACTAAGAGCTGTCTTTTTTTCTCAAATGTCGAGGGTGATTTGATTGATGAAATTGTTAATATCCTTCACTTTGAGAAAGGTTCTCTCCCCATTAGATATCTTGGAGTCCCTCTTATTACTTCAAAACTTAAAAAACAAGATTGTGAGGGTTTGATCAATAAAATATGTGCTAGAGTTAACTCTTGGAAATCTAAATTTTTATCTTATGCAGGGCGTGCCCAACTTATTAGCTCTGTCTTGACAGGGATTCAACTCTACTGGTCAGGAATGTTTGTGTTACCTAAAGCAGTTCTCAAGCAAGTTTCACAATCTATGGCCAGATTCCTTTGGTCTGGCAAGACAGATAAAGTTTCGAGAGCAAAAGTTGCCTGGGATAAAGTCTGTAGACCAAAAAAGGAAGGGGGTTTAGGCTTTAAAGATGTCTTTTTGGTCAACACTGTCTTGAATCTTAAACATATTGGGAATCTTTTGGACCCCTCCAATATGTCCCTTTGGAACAAGTGGGTCCACAAGTATATGTTGAAAGATAAGAACCTTTGGCAAGCCAAAATTCCTTCCCAAAGCTCGTGGTATTGGAGGAAGTTATTAAAACTAAGAGAAATTGCCAAACCTTTACTAATTCATTGCATTGGTAATGGTAACCATACGTCTCTTTGGTTTGATAATTGGCTCCCTTTGGGTCCTTTGTTGGATAAATTCTCTGAAAGAATTGTTTATGATTCTGCAATTAACGTTAATGCTAAAGTTAGCAGCATCATTAGGGGTATGGATTGGAATTGGCCTGGCTCCAATTCCATTGAGCTTAATGAAGTTAGAAGTGTTTTGTCAAATTTCCATAAACCTAAAAGTTGTATGGATACTGTGAAATGGACTATAACCCCTAATGGTGTTTTTAATACTTTTCTTATTTGGGACCATTTGAGGATACATCATCCTGTGGTTCCATGGTATAACACTGTGTGGTTCTCTGGGTGTATCCCGAGGCACAGTGTTGTTCTTTGGTTAGCTGCCCAAAATAGACTTTCTACACATGATAGAATCTCTAGTTTTACTCCTGGACCATTAGCTTGCATGCTTTGTCATAAGCATGAGGAAACACGTGATCATTTGTTTTTTGCATGCTTATTTTCTTCTTTTGTGTGGCAGGACCTAATGAATAGATGTGGGTTGCAATGGCAAGGTCAAAGCTGGGCTGACATTTTGGATTCACCGGCTCAAAGGCTAATAGGAAAGACAAGTCAACATATGATACCTAAAATGTGTCTTGGAGTCGCAGTTTATGGTTTATGGAAAGAGAGAAACCATAGGTCATTCAGGCAAACGTCCAATACTAAAGAAATTCTTCTGAAGAGCCTAATTTCTCAAATTAATGCACAAATCAGGGTGAAGTGGAGTAACCACTCTAATTTTGCTAGGATTATTTGTAATTGGACCTAATGGTCCTTGGGGGTCTCTTTTCTACTTTGTGCTTTTGTTTTTTTGATAAGCCTTGGATGGTTGGATGGATGGTTGTTTTGCCTTCCAGTTGCTAGGTGTTTGCCACTGTATGTTCTTTGTTGCTTTGCCCTCAATTTGTGTTCATGTTTTTTGTGTCTTGTAGGGTAGGCTCATGTTTTTGAGTTTTTGTTGCTAGTTTAGCTTCATGTCCTCATGTTTTGAGCTCTTTGTTTTATCCTGGGGTATGCCCCTTGTACATTTGTACATCCCTCCTTTTTGGAATATATTTACCATTTTTCGAAAAAAAAATATGATTAGGAAATATAATCAGCCCTATCTTCTTCAAATTTATGTCCAATTAATAAGATCAACCCAAAAAAATGCCACCTTGATCTTCTTGGATTCTCCATTTATAATCAGCCCAATTCAGCCCATTAAGTGCTTCCTTGATTCTCATCATTCTCCCTCTCTTCAAAGGATTCGTCCTCGAATCCATGCAAAGGAAATGCATGATAATTTTTTTTTTTGAAGTGCACGACTCAACACAAGAAAAAAAAAATCATACTTTTTTTTTGGTAACTTTGTGCACGACACAATACAACAAGAATAAGAACACGAACAAGAACAAGATATGAAGAACACAACAATCAGAATATTTTTTTTAAGAACACGATGACACAGAACATAAAAAAAAAAAAGATCAGACTTTTTTTTTTATGAGAATAATTTTTTTTAAGAACACGATGACACAAACAAAGACACAAAAACAAAATGGATAGATACTCTGATTTTAGAGCCTGAGCTCTGATACCAAATGATGCGAACCTCAATAACTTGTATTGAGACCCAACAACAAAATTGATATGTTTACCCAGAAAAGCTAAAATCAGATTGTTGTGATAGTGAACCCGTGACCCAACGCCTATAAAGAGACGCAAACCACGGGTATTTCAAAGATTAGTGAAGACGCCACAATCAGATGCGGAAGGCTGATTGATAAGTCATGGTGTGTGAAGATGCCACAATCAGATGCGAAAGGCTGATTGATAAGTCAAAAATTGTGTTCTGTGAAGAACAAGGGGGAGGAGCAAAGCTCAACTTCAGAATTGTGTTTAATCCATTATATAAATATGCCCATACAAAAGAGTATATATAGGATTGGAACAACCCTCCAACCATAGGGATAAATGCAAGTTGTTGGAACAACCCTCCAACCATAGGAAATAAATGCAAGTAGTTGGAACATCCTCCCAACCATAGGAAATAAAGCTACCACGTTTTTTAACATAGACTTATACAAAAAAGTAGTTTAACTCATTAAAAACACAGAAACATGAACAAACTCCCAACTACCAACTATAAAACATAAATAGCCATATCTTGGAAGTTATATTCAGCCCATTATTCTTCCACATGCATAAATATGATTAGGAAATATAATCAGCCCTATCTTCTTCAAATTTATGTCCAATTAATAAGATCAACCCAAAAAAATGCCACCTTGATCTTCTTGGATTCTCCATTTATAATCAGCCCAATTCAGCCCAT